>JAJPUD010003429.1:92695-104711 GCA_023553655.1 Myrmecobius fasciatus
AGAGAGAGAGAGAGAGAGAGAGAGAGAGAGAGAGAGAGAGAGAGAGAACTATCTCTAAAAATAGAAATAATTAAATAGTTATAGATAGAGAAAAATATCTAGATGTCTACATCTAGACTCAATGATAACTAGAGATAGATGCTAATTCATGGGCACATTATAATCTAGGCACGAAGCATACTTGATTATTCAGGTGTAGCCCATTAGGTTAATCTCTTTGGAAGGGCACTGGATCTCATCGATCTTGACTTCTTTACCATTCTAGAATTGGATGTAATCAGCACAATATCATCTGCAAATTGAATCAACCAGGAGATTTCATCATCTATAGCAGGAATATCTATAGATATTTATCAAGTTAGCTCTATCTAGAGACATGAATATATCTCTATTTAGATAGAGATATCTAAGATATCTATTGTTCCTATCTAGAAATATAGGCATATCTTACCTATGATACAGATAGTTTTTCAATATCAATGAGACTGGCATGTTTTACAAGGACATTGGCAAATAGACTTTGTAACCAAAATGGCTTCCAAAACCACTGGCTTTAAATCAGAGATTGTGCAATCTTACTATTGTTGGCCAATGCCAAGGATGACCTCAAGTGCAAACTCCTAGGGTTATCAACTGCTGAAAATATGACCAGAGGTTTGAAGAAACCTAACCCCATATTTCCTCTGCTTCAGTATTCACTAATTTGTGTTCACAGCAATTTCCTAGACCATAACTATTACAAATGCTGAGGGTCATCTGTTTTTCATTTAGCAGGCTTTGTATCTGTCAAGTGAACATGAGAAAAGCAAGAAAGGATGGCTGACAGAATCAGGATCCCCCCCAAATCTCAACAGGTTGGTGTGCTGGGCTTAATGTAAGATGTGGAAATTTAATAGGAATAAATGAAAAGATTTAAACTTGGGTTAGAATAGTTAATTTCCCAAGTTCAAGATGAGGGAAGTGTGACAAACAGTTCATCTTAAATAATAATTATTATAGTAATAGTAATAATAGCTAATATTTTTATAGCATTTTCTATGTGTCGATTGTTGTGCTAAACACTTGACAAAAATGATCTCATTTGATCCTCACAATAACCCTGGAAGTTGATGCTATTATTATCCCTATTGTTTTGCAGTTGGGGAAAGTGAAGCATGCAAAAGGTAAAAGTAATTGGTGCAAAGTCACACATTTAGGAAGTGTCTGAGGCTAACTCATCTTCCTAACTCCACCTTGTTTTCACTGCAAAATAGGCCCAATAAATAGGTCTAGAGATTTAAAAAGACCAAAATCTCAGTTATGTTCTGGGGAAAGGAGGAGAATATATATAAACAGGTAAATATATACAGTCAATAAACATTTATTAAACACCTACTACGTTTCAGGCATTGTTTTAAGTACTGAAGATATAAATACGAACAGATAATTCTTACCCTCAAGAAGCTTACAATCTAATGAGGGAAGACGGAAAAGGAAGCAGAAAAATGGGAAGCGTGTTATGGTGCCGAATTCGATTCTGAGTTGTGGTGGAAACAATCAGAGAAGTTTCAAAGTCATGGTAGATGTTCTGAGCTCCCTCCTACAGTGGAGATTTTGAAGTTCTGGCTTCTCACTCCAATCAGAGGAACAGAAGCTAGTCATGAGGCAGAATACAGGATAATTTCAGAAAGGAAAAAGCACTAAAAACTAGGGCAATCACAAAACGTTCTACGAAGAAAATAGCCTTCCTATCTCCAGCGAAGCTCAGCTCGTAGGCTATTTATTATCTGAAAGAAGCACCAGGCTAGCTCTGCTTGTTCTTAAGCGCACAAAATCAGAAGAAATGGGTTGAGATTGTAAAGAACAAAATTTTGCTTTGGCAGAAAGAGCAATTTCCTAACAAGTAGAGTCTCCAAGCGTAGAATGCACAGCTTCCCCTCGTTTGAGGCCTTCTAACAAAGGCTGAAAGTTATCTCTTCAGGTTTAATTGGGAAGAGACTCCCTTTTAGCCATAGTTTGGAGTCAATGGCCTCTAAAATCTCTTCCAATGCTGAGAATACTGGTATCAAAAAGATGAGTTTTGGTGTAAAGGGCAGCTTAACATGGATGAAAGCACTACACAAGTTCTCAAATGTAAACAAGTCTGCTCTTCTCTTCATATTCAATTCTGGGTCCATATTGTGGTCCATCTGTAGTGATTAATTATCCACATAATCCTTTTGTTGTATAACAATTAGCAGATATCTGAAAAAGTCTTCTGCAGCTCCCTCACCTGCAGAGCTGGCCTCACATGCAAGTTTAATATTTTCCCCCCAGTATTACCTTTGGAAATCTGGGAGTCAGCCAGCCCTAGTCAAGAATGGTTTAACATTTTCCTGACCCTGGGTAACATAACCACAAATTTCTTTGACTATAAGTCTCACAACGACACTGTACGCTAAGATATTTTTTTTTCAGTAGTCATCCAATGAAACCACAAATTTGGCTACTTTTCCATCTTTTCCATAGCTTCTTCACAAGCTGTAGATGTTACCTGAGAATTTCTAGACCAGCTTCATATACAGATTGGCAATCTTCCTTTTTCTGGATATACCATGCGGTTGATTTATTAAAATTGAACTCAGGGACAGCAGCACTATAACTCATGCCTGAATGAAGCTTATCCAACACATGTATTTTCTCAGTAAGGCACATCACAGCCTTCTTGTGCTTAGGAGCAGAAGGCAGCCCTTCAGCATTATATTTGGGGGCCATTTTAGACAGTGAAATCCACAAAAAGCACCAAAATGTGAAAAATGTAGCACTAAATAGATCAGGAAAATGACATTCATTTAAAGTAGGAGAGCTGAGACAAGAAGGGAGAATGTTTGCTAGTTTTATCTCAAATTTTTTATCATTCTGTCCATGTTGAGGAATGCCTACAAAAGTAGTAAGAATATTGACTTGGGGATTACAGATAAATTTTAGGGAGTAGGCAAATTCACAAATACAAAATCTGAAAATAATGAGGATCAACTCTATTGCGGGAAAAGCATTTTACAAATCTCAATGTGCTCTATGTCTATCAGTCATTGTTATTGTTATTATTACCTATATCTTTATCCAACTCATTCATTTGGCCAGCACAGAGTGAAGGGGATATCCCTAGAACACTTCACTAGAAATGTCTTTTCAAAATGACAATGGATCTTTGGGAATTGCCCTTAGGAACTGACCATTCCAACAGTTCCGAATTATCTTCATTCTAGTACTGTCCATCCCACAGCTCTCCATATGGTCCACAAAAAGAGCATGAATTTCTTTGTCAAATGCTTTGCTAAACTGCAAACAAACTAAATAAATGACATTCTCCTGATCACCCAATCTAGTAATCCTGTCAAAAAAACTTAATTAGGCTAACCTGATAGGATCTATTCTTGATAAAGCCACGCTGGCTCTTTGAAATGATTGCTTCCTTCTCTTGGTGATCATGGGGAGAAAAGAGCATGAGAGAAAAAATAAATTTTTATTCATTGAAAAAAGTTAAATTAAAAATAAAAATCCTTCTTCTTGCCAGAGGGAAAAAAGGGAAAATCAGATTTGTGGGATTCTAAATTCTTCTCTTGCCCATGGTTATCATTCAATTTACCCTAAGCATCGTTATTATCCCTTCCTAGATCCTTTGCCCAATAAAACTAAAGAAAACACCCCAAAACAAAACCTTTTTTCTCCCCTTAGCATTTCTAGCCAGCCTGAGCTTATTCTAAGGCTTAGTGATCCAGCCTTATTTTTTATAGGACTACGTGAAATTTCTTAGTCATTCCCTAATAACTTCCCTTGCTTTCACCTTCTGGATGTACTACTTTAAAATGTGAGCTGATTGATGAATTAGAGCCTTGTGTATCTACACTAGTCTCTTTAGCCCCTTCTTCTTTTCCCCTAAACTGAATGGTTTCTGACTCCCATCATTTCAACTACCACCTCTAAGTATCAGACTCCCCAATCTTTATCTCCAGTCCTAATTTCTCACTTGAGCAAATGAGCATCATTTGCATCTCCAAATGTGTACATGCTATTTTTCTATATATCCCACCATAGCTTCCACTTAATCTCCAAAACTAACCTTGTCTTCCCTTGTTCTTCCTCCTAGCTTCACGATTTGTGGTGTCATTTTCTTATATTTGAGAACTTGACATTAGTTTTTATTCTTCTCTCTTCTTTACCCCTCAGACCAAATCATTTACCAAGTCCTATCAAATCTATCTCTAAAATCTTTCTTGAATCTGTCCTTTGTCCTTTATCCTCACTAGGAAGGGAAAGGGAAAGAAATAAATCACTTATATAGTAACTACTATGTGCCAGACACCATACTGAACAATTTTTATACTCATCTCATTTGATCTGAGACAACCTTAGTATAGACTGTCATTATCATAGGTCAGATTTACAATATCATTCTAAAAGCTCCTCCCATCTACACTCTCTCCCCTTCCCAATCCAATCTCTATATTATATGTAGAACTGATCATGCCCTTTCTCTGCTCAAAAACATTCAGCTGGTCCCTTTTGCCTATTATGTAAGGTTCAAGCTTTTGAGAACTCCTTTTGCTCCCTCTCCTGATCTAATAATAGTCTACTTTTCTAGACTTAGCTCATTTCACTCCCCTTCCAATCATCCTACTAGATTCCTCTCTATTCTCTGAACATGCTATGTTCTTTCACCCCTCTCTGCCTTTATTTACGGATCCACTAAGTCCTCTTTTCCCTTATTTAACTGTTGAATTTCTACTTATCATTCAAAGACCAATTCAAATACCAGAAACCAACTAACAGTGTCTTTCCTACTTGTACTACAAATAATGCTTTGTTTTGCAAATTTCTTATGTAAAAGCAAAGAACCCAACAATATGTTACTTATAAGAAACATACTTGAGACAGAAAGATGCACAAGAAATTAAAATAAAGGGCTGAAGCAAAATCTATCATGCTTCTCATGTAAAAAAGCAGAGATAGCATTAATGATCTGAAACAAGCAACATCAAACGGAAATTTAACAGATAAAAGAGAAACTACATCTTGCTGAAAAATACTATAGACAATGAATTGGTATTAATACTAAAAATATATGTACTAAATGATATAATATTCAAATACTTAAAGGAAAATTTAAATGAGGAACAGGGAAAACAAGATAACAAAATTATAAGTAGGGTCATTTAATTTACCTCTGTCAGGACTAGAAACAAAAAACTGAAACAAAAAACAACTGAAGAACCTGACTGAAATATTCAGGAAATTATATTCTAAGAAAGTTGGATATGCTAGACCTCTAGAGATTATTGGAAGAAATATATATATGTGTGTGTATATGTATATATATTTCATCTGTTCATGAAACCTTTGCAAAAAATAACAATGAAGAGGAGTAAAAAGCAGAGAGTCAGCATTTTTGCTCAATTCACCGGGAATACCTCTTTCACCACAACCTGGAAAGCATACAAGGAATTCTGATCAAGAAAGTCAAGAAAAAGTCACCAGGAGTCATTTTTCCAGCCTAGGATAACTTAGGAAGAGACAGCGCTCTTTGCTCTGGGCTGGGGCTTCCCAGGAGAGCATTGTGGTAGCAGCGGTACAAGAATTCTGGCACCCAAGGGTCTGAGACTAAACAGGAGAAAAGGAAGCACAGAAAGAGATCCCAGGCAATCTCTGAACCAGCACTGAGAGCAGAAACAGATGCTAGTTGACAGCTCTGTCACCCATGCCCCAGTTCCAGTTCACAGTGCTAGGACAGAGGGGAGGAGGAGAGAACTGTATATGAGATAAGAAACAAGTTCTAAAACCTGTGTGGCTCTGAGTCCTAGAGCAGAGTAGAGACTCAGTTTGAACCTTCAATCCTACACATAATCCACAACAGAACAATCATGGCAGGAACCCAAGACCAAAGGGGAGTCAGCAGTTTAGTCTTTGTTTGATGTTGCTTTGTTTGAGATCATGATTGCTGCCTCTCACTTTTTTTTTTTTATGTTAGCAGAAGCATAATAGATTTTGCTTCAGACTTTTTTTTTTAAACTTTCTGTGCCTTTCTGTTTCAAGTATGAACCTGCCGAACTTCCCAGCAGGCTAAAAGTGAGTAAATCCAGCACCAGTCTGCTGAAATTCAACCATACACAATCCCAAAGACCCAAACCTGGGTCAGAACTTGCAGAGCTCTGACCAGGAGAGTAGTAAACAGATTTCTTCTCAGATCACAGCACTTGGAAGCACCAAAAATTTACAGGCTCTCAGACTGAGCTGTGAAAACAGCAGAAGGACTAATAACAGAAGCTTAGGCTTGACTTCTCCCTCAGAAGTGAACAGATCTCAATACAAACAAATAGAGAAAAGCAGAACTATTAAATGAATCTTTTTCTGACTAAAATAAAAATTATATTAGATGAAGGACCTTTGAATTACAGGTTTAAATTTTATTGGAAATTAAATAATCTAAACTTAAAGAAGGAGTGGGTCAAAGAGCAAATCAAAGAAACAATAATTTCATTAAAGATAATGACAACAATGAGATAATATCCTAACTGCATGAGATGCAGTCAAAGCAATACACAGGAAAAAATTATTTTTTCTAAAAGCTTACATCAATAAAAGAGCAAAAAATAAAGCAATGCACATGCAACTTAAAAAAAGAAAGAAAAACAAATTATCCCCCCTCTCAATTAAATACCAAAATAGAAATCCTAAAACTCAACAGGGAAATTAACAAAATCGAAAGATACAAAATTGAATAAATAAAGCTAGAAGCAATCTTTTTAAAGAAAAAAAAAGATAAGCCATTGGCTAATTTGATTTTAAAAAGAAAAAAGAAAATCAATTCACCAACATCCAAAATTTAAAAAGGTAAATTCGAAATGAATGAAGAGGAAATAAAAATAATTGTTAGGAACTATTTCACCCAGCTACCTGCTAATAAAACTGACAATCTAAATGAAATGGAAGAACATTTATAAAAATATAAACTGCCTAAATTACAGAAGAGGAAACAGAACACTTAAATAACCCTATATTAGAAATTCAATAAGCCATAAATGAGTTCAGTAGTCAAAAGCATAATTGACTATGTCCATAACAAAAAAGAACAAAATCAAGATTGTTTCAAAAGATACAAAAAGGCCAAAAAACTCTTGATAAAATACAACACCATTTTTGTTTAAAATGTCAGAAAGCAAAGGAATAAATAGAACTTTCCTTAAAATGATAAGTAATATTTATCTAAAACTAAAAGCAAACACTTCCATAAAGGGTATATGCTAGAAAAGTTTCTGGTAAGATCATGGGTAAAGCAGGGATATCCAGTATCACCATTCCTATTCAAAATTGGTCTAGAAATGCTAGCCACCTCAATAAGACAAGAAAAAGAAATTGAAATAAGCTTAGTCAATGATGAAGCAAAATTATCACTTTCTGCAAATAATCTAATGGTTTACTTGAGAATCTTGGAGAATCAACTAAAAACCAAATCAAACAATTAGCAATTGCAGCAAAATTGCAGGATATTTTAAAATAAACCTAGACAGATCATCAGCATTTCTGTAAATTATCCACAAACTCAATAGGAAGAGACAAAAAGAGAAATTCCATTTAAAATAATTAAAGACAGTATAAAATACACAGGAGTCTCCCTGCCAAGACACACATAGTAACTATATGAATATAATTACAAAACACACACAAAAAAAGATAGATGTAAATAAATGGAGAAATATTAATCACACATGGGCCAAGCCACTATAATTAAAATGACAATGTTACCTAAATTAACTTACTTATTCTAAGCCATATTAATCAAACTATCAAAGATTTACTTTATAGACCTAGAAAAAATAATAAAATTTATCTGAAGGAACAAGGGTCAAGAATATCAATGGAATCAGAGGGGGTGGAGGAATTTCACAGTACCAGATGTCAAATTATACTATAAAGTTATCATCAAAACAATTCATTGTTGAGTAAGAAATACAGAGGCTGATGAACAGATTAGAGATGAATAAATAGAACAAAATATATAGAAATAAATGAACACAATAACCTGGTTTTTGATAAACCCAAAGATCCTACCTCCTGGGGCAAGAATTCACTATTTAATAATTTAAAAAAACACCTTGGCAAAACTATAGTCTGGCAGAAACTGGGCATAGAACAACATCTCATACCCTATAACCAAGAGAAGCTCAAAATGGGCACATGATTTAGATATAAAGACTAATATATAATAAGCAAATTAGTGGAACAGGGAAGAAATTACTTTTGAAATCTATGAATTGGGGAAGATTTGGTGACTAAAAGATGAGTCAGTTCACAGATAGTAAAAAGGGCAATTTTGATAAGTAAAATTAAAGTTTTGGGGGCAGCTAGGTGGCGCAGTGAATAGAGCATGAGCCCTTAAGTCAGGAGGACCTAAATTCAAATCTGGTCTCAGACACTTAACATTCCCTAGCTGTGTGACCCTGGGCAAGTAAGTCACTTAACACCAATTGCCTCAGCAAAAAGAAAAAAAAAATTAAAGTTTTTCCACAAACAAAACCAATGTATCTAAAATTAGGGGAAGAGCAGGAAATTGGGAGAAATCTTTATAACAAGTTTCTTTGATAATTTTTCATTTCTAAAATACATAGAAAACAGAATCAAATTTATAAAAAATAGAGCCATTCCTTAATTGAAAATGTCAAAGCATATAAATAGTCAATTTTCAGAGGAAGAAATTAAAGCTATCAATAGCCACAAGAAAAAAAACTTTAAATCACTAATAATTAAAAATGAAAATGAAAATAACTGAGCTACCACCTCACCCACATCAGTTTGGTTAAGATGACAAAAAGGAAAGAAATATCACATATCTAAAGGGATCGTGGGGAAACAGGCACATGAATGCACTGCTGGTAGAGCTTTGAACTAGTCTATTCATTCTTGAAAGCACTTTGGAACTATACCAAAAAGCTATTAAGGCATTTCAACCTAACAGTACTGTTACTAGATCTAGACTTCCAAAGGGATTAAAGAAAGAGGAAGGGGATTTCTATAGCAGCTCTTTTAATGGTGGCAAAGGGTGGGAAACTGAGGGGATGCCCATCATTTGGGGGATGGTGACCAAGTTATGGTGCATGAATGTGATAGGATAGTACTATTCTATAATAAACGCTAAAGAGCATGTTTTTAGAAAAGCCTGGAAAGATTTGTATGAACTGATGCAAAGCAAAGATGAAGAGCCAGATGAACAATCTATGCAGTAATCGCAATATTGCAAAGATAATTAACTTTAAAAGACTCAGTAACTGATCAAAACAATGACCTATCAAAAGTCCAAAGGAATCATAATGAATATGCTCTCTACCTCCAGATGGAGAACTAATGGGTTCAGAGTCTAGCTTGAAACATTTTGCTTCTCTTTTTCTTGTTTTTTTTTTTAAAGGAACATGGCTAATGTAGAAATTTGTTTTATATAATTATAAATATTTGTAATGGGTTTTGTTTCTCTTTTTAATGGACAAAGTAGGGAAGAAATAGGAGGGGAGAGAAAGAATTTGGAACTGAATAAAAGAATTTAAATATCTCTGTGCTTTCAAAAAATAAATTTTAAAACCAAAATCTCAAAATCAACTATATATTTAATCATTAAAATGCTCACATATGAATAAATGCAGATAAGCAGAAATATTAAGTGCATCTTTTATAGTTTACAATTCAATAAAAATTATATTGAAGAAAGGGTTCCTAATAAAACAAATTAAAAATTAATTGGAGAGGGGCAGCTGGGTGTCAAAGTGGATAGAGCACCAACCCTGAAGTCAGGAGAATCTGAGTTCAAATCTGATCTCAGGCATTTAACACTTCCTAGCTGTGTGACCCTGGGCAAGTCACTTAACCCCAATTGTCTCAGCAAAAAAAAAAAAAAAAAATTAATTGGAGAGTAAAGAAGTTACTCCTAAAGAAAGGGTGGTCAAAAAGCAAATCTCTAATGCATCTATGTAACAGTAGTTTAGTTACTTATGTTTGTATCTTATCACCCTACTAAGCTATAGATTCTACAAGAGGAAGGACTATGTCTTACCAAAACTTTAAAGCTCTTCTAACTTCTAGTCCTGAGTTCTACACAGACAACAGATGCTTAACAAAGGTTAGTTGGATAAATTAATGAAGACTGAGCAATAAATACATGCATTTTCCACCTAAAGGTACTTTCTTAAAGCTTCCACTTTGGCAGAGATTCAACAGGCTAGAGTGTAGATGCCTCAAGTAATTGTGGAACCTGAAGAAGAACCCGAAGAATTCTCAGTCCATTCAGATGCTCCTGTGCTAGTAAACAGATGAGCAATACTGGTTACAGGTAAAAGTGTGAAGGTGGTAACTTTTTCTGATCCTTCTCAATGTTCCCAGTCCCTACAAATCTCATTACATTGTGCTTTCTGGCCCAGGACACTCATACCCTTTATATTTAGGAACTGCTACTGATTATTTTCTAGTTTCATTGAAATATACTTGCCCATTTCATTTCCTAGACAAAGGTTAGAAAGGTAATCTGGGGCCAGATTATAGAGGGTCTTCACTACCAAGCTAGTGAGTTTCTTCTGCTTTATCCCATGTGGAGTGGGAAGTCACCAAAAATTTTTGAACTGAGCAGAATGACACCTGAAAGGTAATATCCTGAGAAGATGAATGTGATGGTGAATAGAATGGATTGGAGAGGTCAGAGAATGACCAGAAACAGAAGACGGAAGTCACTGTGTAATCATGACGTAAGGAGGGCATGAATTAGAGTGATGGCAGTGGGATGGAGAAGAAAAGAAAGAGTCGGGAGACTGGAAAAAAAAAGAAATAATCACCTACTTAATCAATGCAACAATGTGACATGGTAGAAAAAGAGGTAGATTTGGAATCAGAGAAAGCTCAATTCTGCCCCTCATTATACCTCTGGGTCTCAGGATCTGCATCTAGAAATTGAGGGGCTCAGACTTCTCAGGTTCCTTTCAGTTTTACATCTATGATCCTATAGCCCCTTGGGAAATAGATCTGACCCAGCACTAGCCCTGGTGGGGACAGTCTAACGACACAGCATGGGGGCCTCAGACCAATCTGGGTCCCTCTGCTGCACCACAGAGTGCCTAGAGCTCCATTAGGATTCTTGAGATGTTTGGAAGAGACTGGGAGAGGCAAACAGCTATTGACCAAATTCACTTGCCTATTTTTGCCCTATTCCTCCTTTTTCCAGTCTTTATCCAACGTATTTATTCAATGTGAAAGTCATTAAATTAATTTTTTACATGAGTAGAAATTGTCAATTTTAGAAGCACATATGCGAATCTCCCTGTACAGGAGGGAACATGAATCCGATTAGTTAAAAATAGCATTTGTACTCATTCCCCCCCACACGCTAATTTTAATAAACTTACTCTGGAATTAGCCTGCCACTATGAAGATAGCTGAACATCAAAAAATATTCCTAATAAGCAGTGAACATGTCTAAAAAGAGTTTCAAAGACATCCAGAGAACTTTTTTCTACTTTTTAAAAAATAATACAATAATATTTAGTCTGAAATATAAGTCATCATATCATCCCCCTCTTCCCCACGTACCCTACCCTCCATCTTCCATCTTGGAATCTTGGACTCATCTTTAACTTACTTTCTTTGATATATGCCATTTTCCATTTTCCATACTGCTATTCACTAAAGCTGATCAATATCTTCTTCCCTCTTTATCCAGGCTTAATATAGGTCCTCGTTGTCTCATACCTGGATAAGTACAATAGCCTGCTGGCTGCTCACTCTGGCTCCTCTCTTTTTGCCCTCTAAATCATCCTGCTAAACTAACCTTTTTAAAACTGCTTTCATCTTTTTGTTCAAAAACCTTCAGTAGCTCCCAGTTTCATAGAATTAGAGCTGTGACATAATAGTCTAAGCCAATCTTTTTTTTTTTTTTTTTACAATTCAGGAAACTGAGTCTCCATGCTATATGTCACCTTCTATCCTTGAAATGACTAATCTTTCTCAATCTACTACCAGTCAAATA
>JAJPUD010003429.1:121653-163355 GCA_023553655.1 Myrmecobius fasciatus
TTCTATTGCAATTTATAATTTCCCACAGCACTAAGAAGTTAGGTGACTTGTTCAGGGTCATAGAGTGTCAGAGACAGGACTTGAAAGCACGTTTTCTTGACTCAAAGGCTAAATCCCTATTCCCTACTCTCCAGTTGAACCCTAATTCACTATAACTACCAACCCTTTCTCCTCCCCTGGGTTCAAAACCTGGCTTCCATCCTAACCATCACACTATCACTCATACCAGGTAACCAATGTGTTGCCAGATCACACTCCTATCTTTACAACATCTCTCTGAAAGGTTTCCTTATCTCCAGTGAAACAGCCAATATCTTAGGTCAAGTCATCATCACTTGTTACCTAGACTACTGCAGGAGCCTCCCAACTAAATTAGTTTTTCCCACCTAAGCTTCTCTCCACTCTAATCCATCCTCCACTCAACTGCCACATTGGCTATCTGATCATGTCATCTTGTCTCTACTCAATAAACTCCTGGCTCTCTGTTCCCATCAGGATCAAATGCAAAGTCCTCTGTTTGGCATTTAAAGCTCCTATAAGATGGGCCCTTTTTGTCTTCCCGGTCTTCTTCAATTTTTCTTCCCTCCTTCTATTCTGATCCATCAAGTGTCTCACTTGCTATTCTTCACATAGTCTCCTATCAGCCCTCTTCTTTCCTCTTTGCTTTCTATTCTCTATTCCTGAAATGTTCTCCATCATTACTTCTCAAGTTGAAGTACTTTCTACAAATCTTTCTCATTAACTGGAGTTGCTAGTGATTTTCTCCTTTGAGATTACCTTCCTCTGCTCTGTCTACATTTAATATAGTTATTTATAAGTTGTTTCTCCCATTAAAATGCAATCTTCCTGATGGCAGGGGTTATGTATCTCTGTATCCGCAGTGCTTAGCACATGGTAAACATTTAATTAAGGCTTGCCATTGTCAAATTATGCCCTCAGATGGTAAACTTACATAGGTGCTCTATTTTTCACAGTTAAGGAAATCCACAAGTCTCCCCCATTTTCTTAGGGGTAGAAGTCCTCTGCTTTCCCATGCTACATGGCATTTGGTCATCCTGTTGACCAAATCTCTTTGTACTGTATCTATCGGTTTCATTATCTGGTCCAAGGCTGCACTTTGAGATTTGTGGGGTCCATTCCAGCTTCCTTTTAATGCCACTCAGTTTAACTAGGTTCTCTGCTGAGTTCAAAATCCATTATCAACACGTGGGGTCAGTTCCTGCCCTTCCAGCAGAACGATGTGATTTTTAAATTGCTTTTCAAGACAACACAGGACTTTCCAACAGACTTAGGAAGGTAAGTCCTCCTTGGAACTTTTCTCTTATTGGGTTTTTTTTTTTTGCTATTTTCTGATTGTGTAGGTTAGAGGGTTTATGTTCATGAACATTTCTTAAAAATAGGCAGTCACCTTGGTCTCAGATGCAGTGTCCTCGGTTGTGGGAACTCATTGGACCAAAAATGTCTATGACTTTTTTTTTTATCCCTTTTAGATTTTCTTTTTTATTGATTTTCCATTTTTAGCACAAGATTGATCACTAGCAAAACACCAATTTACATACAGATTCTGCTTAACTCAGCACCCACATACTTTAGATTTCATCTATAAAACGAAGATTTTTTTTTTAAATGAGAGTTTCTATTATCTGATGATTCCCTGATGAAACTTGAGAGTGAGTCTATAGGGAACAACTTCAGGAGGACCATAAGCCTTGTCCAATTACAATTAGATTGTTCTCTCACCATGACAATCAAGCTGTTCTCCTGGGTTTCATCCCTGCTTTATTTTTAGCTCTCTTCCATAGCTACAGACCCTATTGCCAATCCCCCTTGGCCATCTTCCCAATGCAAATCCTTGTTTACAAGGGGGAACAAGCAAGACAGCATAGATGGATCATAGGATCACAGATTTAGAACAACAAGGAAATTTAGAGAGTTTCTAAACCAATCTCTTCATTGTACAGATGGGGAAACTGAGTCTCAGAGAAGTTACCTATTTTATTGAATAGTAAGTATAGATATTCTGGTATCTATAGTAGGAGATATATATATATATATATATATATATACATATATATATATATATATATATATATATATATAGTAGGAGAGATGAGACTGGAACTCAGCTCTTGTCACTACAAATTCAGCACTCTTTCCATTGTAGAGACACTGCCTCCTGATCAAATCTGTCACTGTCATTCAGGAATATTCATCAAACATTTATTAAGGATCTTGGTGAACAGAGATCACTGTGCTAGCTACTAAGGGAGATGAAAAGAAAAGAAAAATAGAAATTGAGGAGAGGACAAGGATAGATCCCTATGTTCAGACCAATTTCATGATGGCTAAATATGTCATACAATAGCTTGGACCAGCTCAAGCTGGTAGGAAGTATTTCACTTCACTGGAGGCCATCAAGAAAAGAAAATCCCTTTGCTGAGGATAATGGAGAGGGTATTCTTGTTCAAGAATGGGTCAGAGGCAGAAGGGATTCAGAGAGGAAAGGGTCTTGAACTCCATTGAATTCACTCTATATTCTAATTGCAACTTAAATGTATTTTTCTAAGACTTTAACAAGCCTAAATAGATGTATTTATTTGAATTCAGAAATGGGAACATTCTAAATTATAATCAAAAGGAAGGAGGTACCAAGAACCCCAGGAAAATACTCAAACTCCTATAAGAGTAAATCCTTCTAAAGGCAGTCAGGTGATTAAAGCAGAGCTTTGAATAGCTCCCCAAGCAGGACATGTTCCCTTTCAAAGCAGCCCTATATGAAGAGGCTATTTTATAAAAAATGGATTTCAAGTGGGCTATGCTATAGAATTCCTGTCAAACCCCAGAATTTAGCTATGTGTTCCCTTCCAGCCTTCCCAGAGTTGCTTCCCTTAGTGCCTCAGGTCCCTCCTGGGGAAGGAGTATATTCCGACCCCAAAGCTTTGCTTGATGGGGAAAGGCCCATCACCCCCTTACCTGCACAGCCTGGACATCTATTTTAATCTAACTCAATTCCTTCCTTTTGCCCCATGAATAAAACTTCATTTGCGAAGAAGAATAGCACCTAAAGAACCATTCTAAAACATCTCACCCTTTCCCCCCCATCTATAATATTCTATGTCTAGCCAGGGAATCTGAAACTGTCAGGCACATTGTTCCCCAAGATTTACGGTTAGCAGGAGAGCTCTTTGAAAGGATTCTATTACATCTTTATGTCTTTGTACATAAACTAGGTCCTCTCTAAAATCCGTTGCAAAAACTTCAAGTTGAAATTTTTCCTGCAAGGCAGATTTCACTGGAGCCTTTTAGAAATAATTAAATAAATTCGATGTATTTTTTTTTCCTCATGAAAAGGATTGTCCCATCAAGTCTACCTCTTACATGGAGCAGTTGGCAGCTAGGTGGCACAATGAATACAGTGATGGGCTTGGAATAAAGAAGACTGGAGGTCAGTTTCCACCTCAGATCCTTCCTAGTTGTATAATCCCCGGACCGGTCACTTATTTTCATGATGTAGTAAGTATGAAAGTGATGGGTGAGCTTTCACAATGTGACTAATGAAATATATTTAATATGATTGCACACGTATAACCTATATCAGGGAGGGGAAAGAAGTCAGGGAGAAAGAACAAAATTAAGAATTCAAAATCTCATATAAGTGAATGTTGAAAACGAAAATAAAGAAATAAAAGAGAAAAACAAAGTGATGGGTAAGTTCAACAGAGGTCCAGCTAATGACAAGTGATGTCTTCCATACCACATCCTCTAAACCAGCTAGGGGACCCTACTGGTGGTCAGGGGAAATCAAGGGTTGCTTATTTCTAGCTGGCACAGTGGATAGCTCTGGACCAGAAGTGAAAAGAACCTGTGTTCCATTCTGGCCTCAAAAACTTTCTAGTGATATGACCCTGTTCAAGTCACTTAACCTGTTTCCTCATCTATAAAATGAAGGAGATCGATAAGAGTACCTACTTCCTAGCATTATGGTGAGAATCAAATGAGATAATAAATTACAAAGTACTTAGCATAGGGTCTGCACATACTTAGCATAAATATTAAAATATATAATTTGTGATTATAATATCTATTCTATGTAAGTATAAATAAATGTTGTGGTTGTCATTATTATTATTTCTGGGCCGTGATCTGTTTCTTCTTCATCTGACCACAAGTCCATAGGCTGATAGAATTTATTGCAAGAAAGGCCCCTAATGATACCTAATCAAATCCTCTTACTTTATAGATGAAGAAATTGAGAACAAGAGAGTTGAAGGGACTTACTTGATTCTAGTTAAAAGCAACTTTAAATTGTGGGTGGACGTGGTCCTTAATGCAGAGTCCTTAATCTACTGGCAAACTGCTCTGCAACCATCAGGGTAGCAGTGTTTCCACACAGTCTGCCAACACGGGAACAATTTTTTGATTGGCTCCTTTGCCACCTCATGCTCCACATTGGTTTGTTTATGAGTGTGAATTAAGACAGAGAATTAGTACACAGAGATTCAAAGAGATAGGGAAGAAAATAATGGTGGTCAGAACATAGTTAACGCCATCCCCCTGCTGTTTGTTGGCATCCCATCTGTTACTGGCAGGAAGCTCCCTTTACAACAAAAGCCTTTAGGGTATTTGGGCAGTATGCCCCTTCAGCACTAGGGTTTCGAGGATAGATTGGTGCATTAACCAGACTAATGCATAGCCAAATCTCCAGGACCCTAGCGACATAGAAACCTGGAGCCAGTGATCCTATTATCTTGCTTGCTCATACAGCTGCAATTAGGAGAACCACTGAATGCTCTTGCCATATTTCCTAGTTCCTGTGTGCCCTCTCCTGAGGGATGCTTTTCTGTGTCCCATTCCCATTTTATTAGAGAGACAGAAGATTTATGATAGCGCTGAACTCCCAGGTTGACCTTCCCACTGTGTGAAGGACTGGAGAGAGTAAAAATTATCTCCCAACTTGAAAAGGTTGTTTTGCCTTGGGAAATGAGAAGTGATTAATATGCTATACTCTGGGATACATATGACCAACGTTTCTTGTTTTGGCCCTGTGCTTCCTAATTTAATTAAATTGGATGTTAAGCTATGAAACCGGGGTCTAATGAATGTCAATGACTTGGGTCCACCAGAGGGAATGGCCAGGAGATTGGGGTATGGGGACAGTGATGAAAAGACAAACCCGAAACTAAGCCTAGGAATAACAGGAATTAAGAGAGTGCTGGGTGACTGACAGTCAATCTGCAGGATACCCATCTTTCCCCTGGCACAAATCCCGCCTGCAAGCAGGTACAAGCGTTACATTTAGCATGACGTATATGGATGTCGTCTTCATGAGCTCTTGGTGGGGAGGGCTTCTTAGCCCAATTCCCACTTCCACTGGCAAGTTAGATTTCCAGAGCAAGTCTACATCTTCTGCTCAGGCATCCAGGGCCATCTCCAGTCATCCTGATTGATATCTTGCCACTGTACACAGATGGCTCTGGGGGAGACAGTAAGGCTGATGACTTTGCACAGCCCTCCCTCACCATGCTGTAAACAGATGGGAAATAGTCACCGAATACCTGTGCGTGCTCCAAAATCCCCATGGGAGCTTGTGTCACTGTGCCCCCAGCCTCCCAGTCAGCCTCCTTCAGGTATCACACAGCTTACTTCTCTGAATTAGATTCTAAGTTTCTTGCAGGCAAGGACTGCATTACGATGCTTTTGTAGCGTTCCTCACAACGCTGTGCCATTATTGAATATTCAGAATATATTTATTGATTGAGCTTCAAAAAATTATTCATTTTTTCCTCCTTCAGTTAGAGTGCGTCCAATTTACCATATACTATCTGGTTTTGTATTCTAGGGTCATCCATTCTTGTAATATGTCTAGTCCAACCCGGCACGATGAGGTAGAATAAATACCCCAAGGCCAAAAGAAAGATTTCTAAAGCTGTCTTCTTGTCATTACACCATGCACACTGGAGACAGTTTGTCCAGAAGGTGACTATGTCCTAGAACAGCCGGCTCAGCTCTCACTCAACATGTAAGGACATCACCCACCCCTTACTCTTAGCTGACAGGTTAAGACAGGCTGAAACTTGAAATGTCACCGATCCCGGACAGCATCTGCTAGTCGGCCAGAGTGCATAGTAGGGACTTAACTACCTCATGGGTACCTTGAAAGTCACAGTTGTTAATTTTG
This sequence comes from Myrmecobius fasciatus, assembly GCA_023553655.1. Taxonomy (NCBI): domain Eukaryota; kingdom Metazoa; phylum Chordata; class Mammalia; order Dasyuromorphia; family Myrmecobiidae; genus Myrmecobius; species Myrmecobius fasciatus. The sequence goes on from JAJPUD010003429.1 coordinate 127,832, forward strand.
TCAAGCTAATCTTCCAACTCCCTGTTCATTATTTGAATATATATGCTATCTGAGCAGGAGGGAAAATACCCAACACCAGTGTCTCTCCCTTCCATGCTCCAATGAAGATTTTTGTCCGTATTCAAAGCTGGCCTAGAACTAGCTGATACATGACTTCTGTCTTCTCCAAACTGATTGTCAAGCTGTCATGCTCTGCTGATTCTGAAAAATGTTCCATAATCTGTTGCATTTTTTTTCTTGTATGAATGCTCCCAAGGCACTGTCATCAGCACACTGCAGCTTAGGAAAGACTGTGTCTAGAATTTTTACAGAGCCTCGGAGCCTACTGAAAAAAGACTTCTGGATAGATGCTGGAAAGTTGCTGAACGGTCCTCCCTTCAAAATGGACTCACCATCGTCCTCCTCTTCCTCCTTTCTATCGATCAGTATTTATGGATCAGTGGCAAGCAGTACTTTAAAAATAAACAATGATCGGAGAAGTGACTTCTTGGTCTCTCTCGGAGAGAGGGCTCATACGTGATCAGGGATCGGGGGTGGACTGTCTGAGCTCTGGTTTTTACATAGCTATTAATCTAAATCAGAAGCGTGTAGGAGTGTCTTGTTTCACACTGGTATCAGATTGCATTTAGTTTTGTTTTATATTATCTGACAAAGAAAACACATTTTGTTTCTCAAATGGAGTTGCTCCCTCTGCTCATCTGTTTGAGTGTTCGTGACTTCTGCAAGCATTCTACAAAAGAAGTCTCTTTGGAGTGACTATTTTTCATTTTGCATCAAGAGGGGTCCACCGAGGCGCCTTCTTTCATTCATTCGTCCATCTGCTCATTCAACAAATATTTATAAAATACCTACTATGTGCCAAGGACTCTGCTAAGCACCAGGAAAATCCAAAAGCAAACAGGATCCAGATCTCGATCTTCAAGGCACTTATAGGATAGCAGGAAAGGTGACACAGGCACAAATAAATCTAAAAAAATTATGATATAAGGTTTATATGAGATCTACAGAATATCAGGCTGTCAAGTGAGGGGGAGCTAAATCCCAGATGCAGGGAATCAAGCAAGACATTATGAAAGGGGTCGCGTTTGAACTGGGATTTGGAGGACGGTCCAGATGGGATGAGAAAGCGGTCCAGACGCAAGGAATGGTATAATCAGAGCCAAGAAGATGGAAGGGAACATGATGAATTGAGTGGGATAGTGATCAACTGAATGAGGGGGCGTAGATTTAAATCTGAGCTTTCATCTAGAAACAATGTCCACTTTGGAATCGTGTCCATTATTAACCTATCTCCCTAATTTCCAAGGAACAGAAGCCAGGAAAAGTACGGGAAACCTTGACCTTTATAGGACCAAGCCATACAGAATGCTTCTCACAGCCAGTCTGTGCCAGTGTGTGGACAGCATGCTGAGATGTTTTTCAGCTCCAATGCTTTATCTTCCTGCTTCTCTTCGAGCACAGGCTCTCTTGAGATTGGCTTTGAATCATGATAGGGAGGTTTAGTCTTAGGGACCATGAAATCCAGCTGTGCTCTGAATTAGTTTTCAAAGCAAACTCCTACAGCACTAGGGAGCATCCCTAGGACCCAAGAGGGTCCCAAACAGAATCACTATACTTTACATTTCTGTCCATGCTTAGACTTTTCAGATGATTTTCCCTGACATTCATTGATGCAAAACAAGGATACTTGATTTTGTACCCACTTTACAAAGCTGAATCAAGACCATAGAATCAAGTACTGAAAGGGAAATTGGAAAGCATCATCTGGCCCGAGGGATATTATTTGGATACAGTGATCACACTCCAACGAACAACATCTCCCACAATCTGAGGTTAAACAGCTAGAAGATGTAGCATATAGAGAATTGGACTTTTGAATAAGGAAGAATGGAGTTCAACTCTTGCTTTAGATACTTACTAGCTGGGCAAGTCATTAAAAAAAAAACTCTGCCTCAGTTTCCCCACCTATAAAAAAGAGATAATAATGGGACCTATCTCCCCCCAATGTTATGGTGATGATTAAATGGCATTTTACATCACCTATCTATGTGAGAATGTATGCATATATAGAGAGATAGATAGATGTGCATACATACACATACATATATACATGGAGAGAAATATATATATACATGTATATATAATGCTTTGCAAACCTTAAAACACTTTATTGATGTTAGCTATGATTAGTAAATAAAGATATCTAACAAAATTGCAACTGACCAAATCTGCAGCTTTCCATTCCTACAGTCTAAGGAAACAAGTCTTTTTTAACATCAATCTTCTGCAACCAGCACTAGTCATTACATCTGATTTGAACTCTACTGTGTTTTATTATCTTTATATTCTTTTAGTCATTGATTCTATTATTCTATTGATTTTATCTTCCCTGCCCTAACACACACACACACACACACACAAGAGTTTATAAGAGTTTATAAGTTTATAGAATCATAGATTTCAAAGAAAAGAAGACCTTAATATTATGTATGAAGAAACTGAGATCTCATATACCTTCTCAGGGTTCCCTAACTACTTCATAGTTCTTGTTTCTTATCACAATATATTAATATTCCATATCATTCTACACCCCAATTTGGGCCACCAGTTTCTAATCACCACACATGATATGCTTGTAGCTTTTTTGCCAGTCTAAGTATCTTGGTAGATATTGGAGCCTTCGATCACTGATCCCCTTTGGATATTAATACAGAGTTCAGCTCTTTTATTTTTACAGATGAGGAACCTAAGTCCCAAAGGAATTAAGCAGTTTGCCCAAGAGGTTAAATGGTGAGGCAAAAAAAAAAAAGGGAAAATTCTTGTTTTCTGGATCCTAAACCAATATTCTTTCTACCACTCAGTGAAGCTTAGGGTAGCCAATGGGATCAGACCACAAGGGCTACAGTTTGCCTAAAATGTCCCAACACACACTTCCTCCCAGATTTCCAAAACTGCCCCAGAGCTTATTATCATTCTGGTCTTTGCATTTCTACTTTAAGTCTTGGGTTGTGGGAAAGCCATTGAAGAGTTGATGTCATTTACTCGTAAGCAGCTTCTTCTTTTGAGAGAAGAGAGAAAGAAGTCTTTAAGGGAGCCTTAAGGGACAGCAAGACAGAGAGGGCAGAATTCAGGCTAAAGAACAAGGGAAAGACAGGAGCCACTTTGTTTATATAGCATTTGATTTTGTGGGTAAGAGACTGTTAAATTGAAATAGGGACTTATGGCTGGTGACTCAATTGTGTCTTATTCTGAGTCTTCATACTCCGTAAATAAATACAGATCCCCAGAGAGGATTTTCCTTTGCTCAAATGTGTATTCCTGGTGAGCAGCAGTAATCCCCCTGTACTGGCCCTGGGCCTTCTACAAACTAAATTTAGAAAAATTAAATTACAACCCAGCACCGTAGCTCATGAAATGAAACATATATAGCAGAGCAGCTGGAGACACTAGGGAAAATGCCAAGAAAACAGAAGTGCCAGGACCAGGTGATCAATCTCATGCTTTTGAAATAAAAAAGGACAAGGGTCTTGTTCACTGGGGAAGAAATGGGATTGGATGAACAAATTTAGATGGGTCAGAACAATGATATGGGGGAAGGAGCGGCCCTCTAATTATGGCTCTGAGCTCCAATCGGGCATGAAAGAAATCAGAGCTAATTTCAGAGAAAGTCATTCTCAAATGTGGCCGTGTCCAATGTCTTGTGCATAGTGAAGACCAGTGAGTCAGCGAGTAAAGAAATAGAAAAAAATAATAATTTTCCATTGCTAATGAGGTGTTCTAGGAGTGCTAGATTTGGAAATCCTAACTCGGCTACTTACTAGACCTTAGGCAATCGTTTCCTTTATCTCAGCTTCTGTTTTCTCATTTCTGAAGCCCCTTTCAGTTTTGATTCCTATACTCCTATGCATCAGAGTGCTGCTCATGTTTCATCTATCTGTACAATCATGTCACTTGTATCCAATGCTTCATGACTCCCATTTGAGGTTTTCTTGGCAAAAATGTTGGAGTGCTTTCCCATTTCCTTTTCCAGCTCATTTTACAGATGAGGGAACTGAGGCAAACAATGTTAACTGACTTGCCCAGTAAATGTTTGAGCCTGGATTTGAACTCATGAAGATGAATCTTCTTGACCCTAGGCCCAATGCTCTATCCACTATGGCGCCACCTAGCTGTCTCTCATATTTTGTATTTAACCCAAAAAAAGTGATGGAGTCTCAGGAATAATCATCAGGTCAGAGAATTAGACTTAGAAAGGAGAGACTTTAGAGATTACCCAGTTCCCCCCTGCTTAGAAAATAAGTGACCAGGGGCAGCTAGGTGGCGCAGTGGTTAGAGCACCAGCCCTGAAGTCAGGAGGACCTGAGTTCAAATCTGGTTTCAGACACTTCCTAGCTGTGTGACCCTGGGCAAGTCACCTAACCCCAATTGCCTCAGCAAAAAGCAAAAAAAAAAAAAAAAAAAGAAAAAGAAAATAAGTGACCATTTTACCTTTAAACCAAGGAGATATATATATATATATTATATATAATTAGACATATATATGTCTAAATGAAATATACCAAGAAACCATCCTTAAAAAATAATCGCTAAGTGACACTCATCACTTATCTACCAGAAAGTTTATTCTGTCACAAGCTGTCTTAAATAACAATTGACAGGGGAAGTTAGGTGGTGCAGTAGATAGAGCACCAGCCCTGAAATCAGGAGGACCTGAACTCAAATTTGACCTCAGATACTTACACTTCTTAGCTGTGTGATCCTGGGAAAGTCACTTAACCCCAATTGCCTAGCAAAAAACAAAAACAAAAAAAAATAACAATTGACATTTGTCAACTGCTTTAACATTTGCAAATGGATTTCACAACATATCATTTGAGTCTTGCAACAAGGAAGTATTAGCATTATTTTACAATTAAGAAAACTGAGGTTCAAATATATGAAATGACTGGTTCAGGGTCACATAGCTAATAAGTGTCTAAGGCTGAATTCTAATACAAGTCTTTCTGACTCCAAGCTCCCTACCTCATTGTCTCAATCTGCCTCTGATATTGCCTATACTACTCCACAATCCCACACAGTGAAAAGTAACAACATCTATTTAGTTTTTCCCTTTTGAGCAAGGTTTTATACTTTTGGTCCAAGCTGCTAATTCTCTCAATCTTTCTTCCATATCTCTTCCCACTTTTTTGTTAGTGTTCTCATTTGATTTAAAATACAATTTTGAGCTCTTTTTTCCACCCTTGCCTCATCTCTTATAGGAATTCTTGGAGTTGTCCCCAAACTGTGTTTTTCTTTGAGATCTAATTTTGCCTAGAGATTTTTTGGAGTCATTCTCTTCTTTCTGGTTTGTGTATTGGGCATCCCTGTTACCATTAATAGTTCTTTATGGTAGGGTTCTTTCATTTTGTTGAGTTCTGGTCTATTTCAGGACTTCAGAATTTATATAACGACTGGCCTCCTGCCTGTGTACCTGCCTGCCTCATCCTCAGTGTCCACAGATCTCTCTGCCTATCTCCCTAGGACAACCTGAGCTGGAAATGTGATCTTCTGGGGTGGTTTTCTTGGATGTCTTGATTAGACTAGCAGGTTTTTTAGATTTTTGTGAAGGAGTTATGTTAGGGAGCTAAGGCATATCTCTTTCTACTGCTTAGCCACTCTGGCTCTTTTCCATCTAATTATTTTTCAATACATTGTAGGTGCTCTCCTCATCCATGATTTAAAATCAGAGAGATAATTTGTTCTTGAAAGTGACAGGAATGGCAAGTAGAGCAATAGGGCAACAGATCGGCACATCCCATCCAGGCACAATGGTGTAGTTCTTTTGATTGTTGTTCCCAGACCTGAAGGGTGTGGGGAAGAGTAGGGGGAGGTGAACAAAGATATACTTATGATTGAGACTTTCATGAAATAGTATTTCTGGATGGGGAGTAAGAAGAGAGATATGGTAGATAGGCTGCTCAAAGGTTGCTTCCTTTTCACTTAGTAAATAACTTTAAAAGCTATAGTTAACCTCTAATGACCAGTGAAGCTCAATTAAGTACAATCTTTCCGGGGTTTAAAATTTTGAAATGAGACTCTTATAGAATCAAAGTTAATTTTTCATCAAGACCAAGTATCCATTACCAAAGCTTCCAATACCATTCTTTGGAGGAGGAGGAAAGGTTCTATTGTTATCTCTGACTACTGGGTGATCAGCTTGGGAAATATATTTGCCTTTGGATGAGGGAGGAAAATGGCAAAAGATTTTTTTCTTTAGAGAAAAAAATAAAGGGTCTGCTTTTCAATATTTCTCCTTGTAACCTTGACTGTTTTTTTTTTAAAATAATCACTAATGGTGAGCAAATCACATAAACTCTTGTCTGCCTCAGTTTCTTCAAATATAAAATGAGTTTATAACTGGAACTATCTCACAGGGTTGTTCTTAGAACCAAATGAGAGAATATTTGTAATGTACTTAGTAATATGCCTGATACATAGTAGGTATTTTATAGATGCTTTTTTCCTTCCCTTCCTTTAATGACCTAGTCAATCTCAAGTTTTCTTCCTCCTGATCTACTCTTCTTCTCTCTAAACTAGGATCCTTCATCTTACCCTTTTACAGTATTTATAACCTGCTTGTAGCAATTAGCCACCAAAGGGAAACAAATATTAATCTTTTTGCCTATATACCCAGTGTTTCAGGAAGACAAACTAGTTTACTACTCTGGGTAAAAACAGTGCTTCTGCCAACCAGCACGTGCTAGCAGGGTCTCGAAGGCTTACACCAAGGGATATTGCCTATTTCCTATGACCAAGCTTGAAATGTGCAGCTAGGTGGCCAGTACATTGAGTTAGTCCACCACTGTGTCGGGATGTAATAATCACTGTGGATGGGCAGTGAGAAGAGCCCACAAGAGAACAGAAAGAAGATTGCATTTGTCCCATTATAAAACACTTTCACCAATCCCAAGCTGCTCTTAGCTTCATGACTTTCATATTCTCCCAAGGATGCTTTATGATGACAAAACCTGGGACACTCCGATCCTCAAAGACTCCAAATTGTGGTTCACTCAAAGGACAATGGAGATTCACACACTGAGCATAAATGGTCTGGAGCATATTGCCAGAGATGACTTACATGAGAGAAGTGCTATAGAAGAGAGCCTGGGGGAAAATAAAGAGTGTAAGAAGAAAGTGTTTGCCCATCATTGAACCAGAATTAGATAGCAATGTCTTCTAGCTGTACTAGCACCCACAAAATCTTACAAGTCATCAAAGAGGGCCCCCTGAGCACTAAATACTCCATGTAGAATTTAAGGGAGGATACAGACAAGAATTATATAGCACGGGGAGGTGTCCGAAGGAATACACGTGTTGACAAGATCATGGGGTGACCCAGGGTACCTCGAAAGTCTTTGGGCAGCTAAGGCTTTGGGAATACTCTGCATTCACAGTATTCCCTCACAATCCTCTGAAGTAGCTAGTGCTAATATTGTTATTCCCATTTTACAGATAAAGAAACTGAGGCTCAGAAAATGTTTGAATGATTACTCAATGATTTCCCCCCCCCAAAAAAATACCCTCCTTGTTGGGCTTAACATATTATCTCTGTTTTCCCCCCAAAAAATATACTCTCCTTATTGGGCTTAGCATGTTATCTCTGTTTTTCCATCCCTCATGGATGGAGTTCTCCCCACTTTCCTTTTGGGTAAGTAAATTTCAGTAGAATCCCAATGGCTATTCTTCTCTTTTGCCTGAAGATCTCCATTTATGCCTATGCCAGATGAGCCACTGACGCGTTGGATTTTTAGCAGCGGGCTCTTTGTGGTGTTCAGATAGTTCATATGCACTTATATCTTTCCCTCTCTGAACTCGGGATTGTTTCATCTTACTGACACCATCTGTTTCCTCTGCCTAAGCCAATTTGTAATGGATTTCCAAAGTTGTCTTCTCTAGTCTGCTTCCTGACCTTGTAAATCAGTCTCCCACACGGTACAATAGCAACTGCTTTCTCAAAGTCTGGATAAATTATGTCAACTATTTTCCCTTTATCAATTCAGTAAAGCACTGAAATAATACCAGCCCACTTTCCATACCTGATCTTCCTTTACTGAACCTTTCCCTGCTGCCCCTACTAAATCATCAGTCCCAAACCGAGACTGCCATCTCAAGGAGGCTTCCATCGCCCATCTTGCCTTCCATTAAAACCTGTTCAGAAGTCTCTTCAATCTCCCTCCCAGCCCTTCCTAAAATACTGGGAATACTAAAAAATTCTCCACCACTGATCTTATGGGTTTCCTATAAAAATGCAAAATGCAACCCTTAAAAATTAAAAAGCCAGGGAAGCGCCTTTCTGAGGTTCAATCAGAGTTTAGAAAATTCATTATAATGAAAAGGGAAGAAAGAAGTTTTTTTTTTAATTTTTATTGCTGGTAGTTAGTGTCATTGATGGATCGTGGCATAGCCATCCGCAATATGGCCAAATAATTTCACTGTATAGGATTTTATATAGCTACAGCTAAAATTCAATGAACTGATTCAGAAGACTCAGTATAAAATATAACAATGACTTAGAGTGCCAAATCAATTTGGGGGTTTGAAGGGATAGGGAGACTGCTTCATTCCCTCCTCCTTCAGGGACATGACTTTAACCAGAATTGTAAATCCCAAGATGTCAGAGTGGTGGGGCCGGGGCTTACAGCAGGTGATTTAAGAGACCAATCCTGAAAACCAGCAAGTGGTTGCAGACATCAACATTAGAAACAGAATGTGCAGAGAAATGTCCACAGGAAAAGTTGGAAAGATATTCCTGAAAGTAAATATTGCATTGGGAAACTTAATTCTAGTCTAGTAAACTGGTCTGGAAACTAATAAGCTGTGTGACATTGATTAAACCCCATCACCTCTCTGATCCCATCATCTCATCTGTAAACTGAGAAGCTTGCATGACGTAATCTCTAAAGTCTCTTCCTGACTGGACATTTTAGTTATCCTTTGGTGTTTTCTGAGACTGCTGCTCCATGTTTCTGACAGATATGCTGAAGAGGAAAAGACTTGAGAGTGAAGAAAAGGAAAATCAGGACCTAAAGGAAAAAAAGCTGCTCTGTATTTGTATAACTCTAGTTAGCATTTATATAAAACTTTAAGGTTTGCCAAATGTTTTACAAACATTATCTCATATTTTTTTGTCCTCACAATAAGCCTGAGATTTAGTATTATGATCATCCCACTTTACAGATGATGAAACTGACTTAAGTAGACAGAGATTAAATCACTTGTGGAGGATCACATGGCTAATAAGGCTGGATTTAAATATAGGTCTTCTGGATTTCAGATTCAGTACTCTATCTACTGCACCCCCTAGCTGCACCGCACTCTGATGGTTTCTAGGCTTTTTTCTTTCCAAGGTACACGTGTGAATTTTGATATTTTTTCCTGTCATCCATGAACAAAGGAAAGAAATCATAAAAACACAGAGTGATCAGAATTATTGTTGAGTCATTTCAGTCATGGCCAGCTCTAGGTGACTCATTTGGGGCTTTCTTGGCAAAGATGCTGGAGTGGTCTGCAATTTCCTTCTCCAGCAGAAAAGAAACTAAGGCAAATAGGATGCATTGCCTGGGGTCACACAGCTAGTAAGTGTCTGAATATAGATTGCACTCAGGTCCTCCTAATTTCCAGTACTGTAGACCCTGCCCTATCTAGCTGCCCACTCAGAATTATGACCATTACAGAATAAGTAGCTACTGGGAAAGGAGATGGAAAAGAGAATACATTTGAAGGGGAGAGGAGGAGATGAATGGAGATGAGGAACCTTAATAGTTGCAAAATTTGTCTGCCTTTGAAGATCTCCAATTAGATGTTGTTCATCATTGAAATTCAAAGCAAGCTATATACAATTAGGGAAGAAGATGTGTGCCAGTGTGTATAAAGGGGAAAAAAAGCATTAAAGAAAATTATAACAGTAGAATAACAAGGTCCTGTGAATGATCACATCTCCAAATGGCATTGTGCTGATTGCAACAAGTTCTGGATCATTTTAAATTCAAGAATCTCCTGAATGAGATAATCCCTCAAGAGAACTTGCTTTAACCATCCACACAGGGAAAACTAAGTGGATAAAGAATGATAATTGTTTACTCTATGATATACGATTGGATAGACAGCCCATGGAATCGGTTCACCAATACACATACATACATATACACATATCTTTTACAGTCATTTCAGATGGACAAGAAATTGCAAATGTCTAGAACTGAAAAGAAGGGAAAAGTGGGTTACATGTCCTGTGGGAAATTGTGCAGGGCTTTTATTGATATTATCCATCCACCTGACATAAACCTTGTATTTTTAAGAATAGAATCTTCCTGAGATCCTTTCTGGTGGTGAGTCATGGTATATCACACCCCCCCAAAGAGTCAAAATTGAAAGTCACACAAAGTCAGTGGAGAGATGTTTGTGTAAACAAACTGTACCTTATCATCCATAAAGAGATGTATAAAATAAATAATTTAAAGGGTATCATCAAAGAGATGCTTGATCAGAAAAGCAGATAAGTCTGATGTGTGATTTCTGTGTGCTTCTTTAATAATAATGCAATGTCATAAGGTAGGTCTAGAAGAGGGGCCCCAGCAGGTAAAAGAATTCATGGATTAAAAAAAATCTACCCAGGCTGAGAGAGTGTGAAAGGATTGTGATCTGCCCCATCAGTCCCATTGGGGAGAGCATGGGTGCATTCAAGAACAGGAAGTGAAAGCAGCCATACTCATTTTGAAAATCTTGCTGGTCCATCTTGGAGACATCACCATCCTCGTCACCTTTCAAGGCTTTGCTTAAATTATTATTTTGTAAATATTTAAAATTTGTTTTAAACTTACCTACAAAATGGCAAAAACATTGTCAGGTACACAGCAGAACACAAGAGGATCCAATAAAAAACAATAAAATTCCATTTCAAGAAAACTTATATACTAAGTATTAAATATTGTTTTCAAAGCTGCCCAGCTTTTCTTTGCTTCCTTGTAGGTTTTTTTCTTCTCTGTTGTGTACTTTTTAGTTTATTTTTCCTCTTTCCTACTCCCAAAGAAGGCTACAATGAAGTGTGGAGATATATGTACATGTAGATATTTATAAATATATATATCTATATATACACACATATTCACTCACACAGAGATATGTACATCCATACTCTGCTTATATCTATTTGTCATCTGTTTTTCTGAAAGTGGATAGCATCTTTTTTCCCAAGTCCAAGTCTACAACACAGCAATTTTGCAATCCAATCACAATATTTTTCCCAATTTTCCGCATTTCTTCTATTCTTGTCCATGTCAGTATTATTTATACAAGAAATTTTCAATTGAAAATTATATTTTATACTTCAACAATTCTCTCTCCTCATAATATAATTTGAGATCTGATACTATTGAATCTACTTTCTTTACATTCTCCCTGCTTTCTCTGAAGTTCCTGACCTTTCATTCTTTCAAATGAACTTTGTTATTATTTTTCTAACTCTGTAAGATATTTTTTTAGTAATTTAATTGGGATGACCTTGATTAAGTATCTTAGTTAAGTCAAATTGTCTTTTTTTAAACTTATGTTGGTTTTATCTGCCCATAAACAATAAATATTATTTCCCTTATTTAGATCTGGCTTTACTTGTATAGAAAGTGTTTTATATTTATGTTCATACAGTTGTTATGTCTGTTTTTGCAAGTATATGCTCAGGTATTTTACTCTGTGTAGTTATTTTAATGATCTAAAACAATATTGAATATTATTGTTGACATAGCATTTTCTCTTTTGATTAAATCTATTTTGCTTAAATCTATTTCAACTTTGATCATTTTTTACATAATAAATTCAACTCCTGCTGATTATTTTATCTTTGTGATATATCTTATTCTTATAATGTTTCCTCAAAGCAATATACTGTTGAATTCACATTTTTAATCTGCTGTGGGTAAATTTTCACAATCTAAGCTACAATTACTTGATACATATTTTTCCTCCCTGTCCTTCTCACCCTACTTGATAAGTAGGATGAGATCTCTCAATCCTGTATTTTACTTCTATCCTCTGCCTTGCCATCTTATTCCTTAACTTATCCACCCTCATCCTTCTCTCATCTTCTCTCCCCACTTTATCCCTTTGCCCTCTTATTTCTTCTTCTTTTTTTTGTTGAGGCAATTGGGATTAAGTGACTTGGCCAGGGTCACACAGCTAGGGAATGTTAAGCGTCTGAGACCAGATTTGAACTCAGGTCCTCCTGACTTCAGGGCTGGTGCTCTATCCACTATGCCACCTAGCTGCCCCTGCCGTCTTATTTCTTACAGAATTTAGGAAACTTTATACATACATACATACATACATATATATATATACATATATATATGTATATATGTGTACACACACACACACACACACACACATTTCCCTCTTAAATCCATTCCAAATAAGAATAAGGTTGCAGCCTGCCCTCCCCCTACTAGCTTCTTCCACATCATTTTTTTCCTTTTATGCCTCATTTGTATGAGGTAATTATTCTTTTTCATCTCTCCCTACACAATTTTATTTTTTTTTGAATCGTTCCATCTTACTCAGCTTATCCAAAGCCTTTCTTTCAAATTACCCAGATAATGATGACAATAATAAAAGTACTCCTAATATTTTTACTTATAAGGAATAAACAATTTGACTTATAATTGCTCTTTAATGTTTACTTGATATTTATCCTGGATGTTATATGCTGAATTTTCCCTTAAGTTCTAGGGGATTTGTCACAAAAACTTGAAAGTCTTTCACTTCATCATCCATTTTTCTTCATTCAGAATTATACTTTGCTAGGTAAGTTATCCTTGGTTATAACTCTAATTTTTTAACTTTATGGACTATAGTAATCCAAGACCTATGGTCTTTCAGCATAGTAACTGCTAGATCTTGTGTAATCCTTATTGTAGTTGCATGATATTAATTTTTTTTCTTGTTGTTTCCAATATTTTCTCCTTAACCTGGTAATTTATGAAACTTGGCTATGATATTGCTATAAGTTTTCCTCCCGGTATCTCTTTCAAATGTTGATCAATGGGTTTTTTTTCCTATTTCTGCTTTGCCTTCTTGTTCTGGAAATTTGGGGCAATTTTCTTTGATGATTTTTTATAATACTCTATCAAGATTCTTTTTTTAAATGTAATTTTTAGGTAGTCTGATTATTTCTCCTCCATCTGTTCTCCAGATCAATTGTTTTTCTGATGAGATGTTTCACTTTCCCTTCTCATTTTTCATTCTTTTGATTTTGTTTAATATTTTTTAGTATCTCAGAATGTCATTAGTTTTCCTTTGACCAATTCTACTTTTCAAGGAATTATTGTCTTCCTTAAATTTTAATTCTCATTTCCATGCATTCTGTTTTCCTTCTTAGGTTGTTTTTTTTCTTCTTCTCTTTCTAGATCTGATGTTTCTTGTGCAGTAAGATAACTGTATAGATATGTATGCATGTATTGTATTTGTCATATAATTTATCCTATCTAGCATGTATTAGATTACCTGTCATCTAGGGGTGGGGGTGGGGGGAAGGAAAGGAAAAGCTTGGGAAAAAAAAGTTTTTTTGCAAAGGTCAATGTTGAAAGGTCACTCATATGTTTTGCAAATAAAAAGCTTTATTAAAAAAATAAATAAATAAATTTTAATTCTCTATTTCAAGCTGGTTGACTTTCTTTCCTAATTTTCTTAATGTTGTTATGTTTCTCTTATTTTTTCCTAATTATCCTTGATCTCTTTTACTTTATTTTAAAAGTCCTTTTTAAGTTCATCTGAGAATTCTTTTTATGTTTGGAGGATTTGACATTTCTCATTAAAAAAGGAGTGGTGACTTTAAGTGCCAAGATGGCAGAGTAAGGAAGGAACCCCCTGAAGCCCTCTCCAATTTCTCTCCAAAACAACCAGAAAATCACCTCAAAATTATTCTAGGAGCAGGGAAGCAGGAAAGGTGTGTCTCACTAAGGTGGGAGGGGAGCAAGGTCCAAGAGCAGCCATCACAGTAGCCAGCCACACTGCAGGAGGTCTACAGCAGGACTCTCAGCCTAGGGCATTCCACCAGCCACCCTATGCAAACCCTCTGGCCAGAGGCAAAACCCAGCAGCAAGGCTTCACCCCTGGAGTGGGTCAGCAGCTAAACCCCACAATTATTAAAAGCCATTGAGGAAGGTCCACCTACTGCAAGTCAGAAGGGAAGCCTACCCTCCAAGGAAAGCAAGAAGCTAAGTCTTGAATCCCAGTGAAAGCCAGAAATAATTTTTATCCAGAATACCAGCACAAAAAGTTTGGGACAGTGCAGGACAAGAAGCCAACTTTCACATAAAAACACTGTCACAAAAAAGGCAGGAAAAATGAAACAAAGAAAAAAAAAAGAGCTGAATCGTAGAAAATTTTGTGTTGATAGGGAAGCTCAAGACATAAACTTAGAAGAGGACAATAGTGTCAAAATGACTATATATGAAGTCTCAAAGAAAAATGTAATTTCATCTCAGGCCCCAAAAGAATTCCTGTAAGAGCTTAAAGGGGGTTTTTAAAAGCAAATTAGAGAAGTAGAAGAAAAAATTGGGAAAAGAAATGACAGTAATGCAAAAGAGTCAAGAAAGAAGTTATAACATGGGAAAAAATATACAAAAATTTACCAAGGAAAATAACTCTCTAGAAAATAGAATTGACCAAATAAAAAGGAAATACAAAAGCTAACTGAGGAAAATAATTCCTTAAAATAAGAATTGGACAAGTGGGAACTAATGCCACTATTAGATATCAAGATGCCATAATCAAAATCAAAGAAGGAAGAAGGAAGAACAAGAACAAGAAGAAAGAAGAAGAGGAGGAAGAGGAAGAGGAAGAAGAAGATATTACCCTGATATATTAGAACCAGAGGGCTAAATAGAAATAGAAAGAATTCACTAATCATTGCTTGAAAAAGATCCCAAAATGAAAATTTTTAGGAACATTATAGCCAAATTTCATAACTCACAGATCAAGGGAAAAGTATTGCAAACAGCCAAAAAAACCCCCCACAATTTAGATATCATGGTGCTACAGTTCAGATTATTTAGGATTTGGCACCTTCCACAATAAAGAACCAGAGAATTTGTAATATAATACACTAGAAGGCAAAGAAGTTAGGATTACAACTAATAATCACCTCCCCAACAAAATTGAATTAATTGTTCAGGAAAAAAAATGGATATTTAATGAAATAAAGGATTTTTAAGCATTTATAATTAAAAGACCAGAAGAGAACAAAAAAGTTGACTTCCAAATGCAAGACTCAAGGTAAATATGAAAAGATTCTTTTAAGTTCCAATAAAAAGAAAAGAAAAGAAATCAATAAGGTTAGACTGTTCATATTTCTATATATAATATAAATGACTTACCTGAAGCTCTTAACTTTATTAGTATAAAGGAAATTAGAATGAATAAATATAGAAAAGGGGTGGGCATATAAGGTAATCTTCATGGGATTATATGGAAAAAATATAAAAGGGTGAGAGAGAAAATTGTACTGGCAGAAGAAAGGGGAAAGATTGAATGGGGTAAATTATCTCATGTAAAAGAGGCATAAAGCTATTATAAAGGAGGGAAAGATGAGGGGAGGAGTGAATTTTATTTTTTTTTATTCTCATCAAAATCAGCTCAAAGAGGAAATAACACACATGCAGTTGGCTATAGAAATCTATATTTCTAAATAGATTTCTATATATATTTGGAAGTTAAAAAAAGGGATGGGGATAATAGGAGAAGAAGGGATTGATAATATGGAAAGCATATTGGGAAAGGAGGTGACCAGAACTAAAACACTTGTGAGGAGGGAAAAGGTGGGGTATAAGAGAATGAAAGGATAAACAAGTGGAAAAATAGCATGGAGGGAAATACACAACTAGTTATCATAACTATAAATATGAATGGGATGAATTCATCCATATAATGGAAATGGATAGCAGAATAGATTAAAAAACAATCTTATTATTTGTTGTTTACAAGAAACACATTTAAAGCAGAGAGATACATACAGGATAAAGGAAAGGGAAGGTAAACAAAAGCAAAGAAAGCAGGTGTAGCAATTATGACCTCAGACAAAGCAAAAGCAAAAATATATCTAAAAAAATAGAGATTAAAAAAAAACTATATCTTAATGAAAAGTACCATAGACAATGAAGTCATATCAGCACTAAAGATATATGCAGGAAATGGCATAGCATCTAAACTTTAGAAGGAAAAGTGGAATGAATTACAGGAGAAGATATTTTAAAAAATTTTTAAAACCAAATCTACACCAGTAGGGAACTTCAAATATCCTCTCTCTGAACTAGATTAATCTAGCCAAAAGATAATCAAAAAAGAAGCTAAGAAGGTGAATAAATTCTGGAAAAGTTGGATATGATAAATCTGTGGGAGAAAATTGAATGAGAATAGAAAGGAATACTCCTTTTTCTCAGCAGCACATAGCACCTACATAAAAACTGACCATGTATTAGGACATAAAAACCTCATAATCAAATACAGAAAAGCAGAATTTGTAAACAACCCCTTTCAGATCATAATACAATTAAAAATTACCCTCAATTAGCAACAATGGAAAAAGAGATTAAAAATTAATTGGAAATTAAAGAGTCTAGTTCTAAAAAACAAGTGGGGTCAAAGAACAAATCATAGAAACAATAGATAATTTCATTAAAGAAAATCACAACAAAATAACATACCAAAAAGTTTTTTTGGGGGGTATGCATTTATGGGATGCAGCTAAGGTACTTAGTTACTTAGGAGAAAAGTTATCTCTAGTTGCTTGGATTAAGAAAATAAGGAAAAAGCAGATCAACCAGACATGCAACTAAAAACAAAAAAATAAAAAGACAGAAAAAGAACAAATAAAAAATCCCCAATTAAGTATCAAATTAAAAATACTGAAAATTAAAGGTGAGATAAATAAAACTGATAGTAAGAAGACCACTGAACTAATAAATAAAACTAGAAGCTGGTTTTACAGGAGAAAAATACAATAAAATATATTAAATCATTTTTTAAAAGGAAAAAGAAACAAATTATTAGTATCAAAAATGAAAGAGGTGCACCAGCCCTGAAGTTAGGAGGATCTGAGTTCAAATCTGGCCTCAGACATTTAACACTTCCTAGCTGTGTGACCCTGGGCAAATCACTTAACTCCAATTGTCTCAGAAAAAAAATGAAAGAGGTGAACTCACTACCAATGAAGAGGAAATTAAGACAATTGTTAGGAACTATTTTGCAACTATATGCAATTAATTTGGCAATCTAAATGAAATGGGTGAATATCTATACAAATATAAATTACCCAGATTAATAGCAGAAGAAATAAAATACTTAAATAACCCAATCTTATGAGGAAAAAAAAAGAGAGAGAGAGAGATTGAAAAAGCCATCAATGAACTTCCTAAGAAAAATACCCAGTATCAGATGGATTCACTAAAGAATTCTACCAAACATCTAAAGAACAGCTAATCTCCAAACTATATAAATTATTTAGAAAAAAATAGGCAAAGGAGTCTTATCAGATTCCTTTTATGATGCAACTATAGTGCTGATAATGAAAACCAGGAAAAGCCAAAACAAAACAAGAAAATTATAGACCAATTTCCCTAAATTTAAACAAAATACTAGCAAAGAGATTACAGCAATATATCACAAGGATCATACATTATGACCATGGACCATGCGGGAATTATACCAGGAATACAAGGCTGGCTCATTATTAGGAAACCTATTAACATAATTAACTATATCAATAACAAAACTAACAGAAATCCTACAATTATATGCATAGATGCAGAAAAAAGCCTTTGACAAAACATAGCATCTATTAAAAACACTAGAGAACAAAGGAATAAATGTAATTTACTTTAAAATGATAAGTAATATTTATCTAAAACCATCATCAAATATTATCTGTAATGAGGATAAGCTAGAAGCCTTCTCAATATAATCAAAGGTGAAGCAAGTATGCAAGTATCATTATGTCCATTATTTAACATTGTATTAGAAGGAATTACAATAAGCAACGAGGAAGTAAAACTATCACTCTTTGCAGATGATATGATGTTATACTTGGAGAATCAACTAAAAATTATTTGAAATTATTAACAACTTTAACAAAATTACAGGATACAAAGTGAACCCATATTTATCATTAGCCTTCCTATATATTATTAATAAAGTCCAATAGTAAGGAATAGAAAGAAAAATTATATTTAAAATAACTGTAGACAATATAAAAAACCTGATACAAACCCAAGAACAGTATGAACACAACATAAAACACTTTTTACACAAAGCCAGATCTAAACAATTGGAAAAATATTAATTTCTCATGGGTAGGCCAAGCCAATATAATACAAATGAAAATTTTACCCAGATTAATCTATTTATTCAGTGCCATGCCAATCAAATTATGAAAAATAATAAAATTCATCTGGAAGAACAAAAGCTCAAGGGAATCAATGAAAAAACATGAAAGAAGGTGGTCTAGATCTCAAATTGTATTATAAAGTGGTCATTTTTCAAAACAATCTTGTACTGGCTGAAAAAGAATGGTAGATCACTGGAATAGATTAGGTACAAATTACATCATAGTAAATGACCATAGTAATCTAGTGCTTTGGGGAGAAAAACTCATTATTTGACAAAAACTGCTGGGAAAACTGGAAAATAGTATGGGTAGAAACTATGTATAGACTGACTTCTCACAAAAATATACTAAGATAAGACCAAAATGAATACATGATTTACACATGAAGAGTGATAGTATTTGCACATTAAGAGAGCATGGAATAGTTTATCTGTCAGATTTTTTTAATTAAGAAAGAATTTGGGGTCAAAGAAGATATAGACAACATTACAAAATGTAAAATATGCATTTTGTAATTTTGCAAAATGTAAAATATATATTTAAAATTAAAAACTTTTTGCACAAATAAAACCAATGCAGCCAAAATTATAAGGAAAGCAGAAAACGGGGGGGGGGGAGGAGGAACTGCAGCAAGTATCTCTGTAAAGGCCTTATTTCTCAAATATATAGAGAACTGAGTCAAACTTATAAAAATACAAGTCATTCCTCAACTGATAAATGATCAAGGAAAAACAGGCAGTTTTTAGACAAAGAAATCAAAGCTATTTATAGTCAAATGAAAATATACTCTAAATGACTATTGATCAGAGAAATGCAAATTAAAACAATTCTGAGGTACCTTCTCACACCTATCAGGGTGGATAATATGACAAAAAAGAAAAAGGTTGGATATTAAAGGCTATATTAGAAAAATGGTACAATAATGCATTGTAGGTGGAGTTGTAAACTGATCCAACTGTTCTGTAATGTTATGCCCAAAGAGATTAAAAAACCAACCTATGTATACCCTTTGATCAAGCAATACCACAGCTATGTCTATATCCCAAAGAAATCAAAAAAAAAAAAAAAAGAAAAGGACCTATTTGTACGAAAATATTAATAGCTCTTTTCGTGGTAGCTAAGAACTGGGAATCAAAGGGATGTCCATCAATTAAGGAATGGCTAAAAAAGCTGGGTTATTTATTATAACAAAATATTATTGTGCTATAAGAAATGACAAGCAGGATGATTTTAGAAAAACCTGGAAAGACTTACAGGAACAGGAACATAATAAAATGAGCAGAAGAGGGGAATGTTGGACACAGTGATAGCAATATTGTTATTGGCTATCCTTAGCAATGCAATGATCCTAAAGGACTAATGAAACATGCTATCCTCCTCGAGAAAAAGAACTAATATTAACTAAGTACAGACTGAGGCTATTGTTCACTTTCTTTGTTTCATTTTTTTCTTTTATTTGAATCTCCTTATAAAAAATGACTAAAGTGGAAATAATTTACAAAATCACACATGTATAGTCTATATCTGATTACTTATCATCTCAGGGAGGGAGGAAGTGAAGGAGGAAGGAAAAGATGGATAGAATTTGGAACTTAAAAATTTAAATAAAAAATGTTTGAATTAAAAAAAAAAAGGAATGGCGTTCTTAGATCCATTATTTTCCTCTGAATAGATCTTCTCCATCTCCGTAACAGCTCTCTCTCTATGGGTGAGTTCTTTCTCCTTTGCTTACTCATTTTGTTTATTCATTTATTTTTTATTTTAAAGAAGCTATTGATGTAATCGAAGCATGGGGAATGATGCCCCAAACCTCAGTTTCTGCCATTTTCTGAGGTCTGTTCTGGGGCCCAGCCTCTCTACTCCTTACTCACAGTTAGAATTCCACAAATGATATTGCTCCCTGCAGTCCCTCCAATGGCTGCTAATTACAGCTGTCCTTGGCACCCTGGAACTGCCATCAGGGACTCTGGTGTCCTGAAGGTATCCACAGCCAATAGGTCCCTGACTCACCAAGGTGATGTGCTGGCTCCTTCCCCCAAGGATGGGGGATGCATGTTCCCTGGGCTAGGATGCTTCACTAATCAGGAGAGGTATCCTTGTGTCTGTCCATCAGTCCATCAGAGCCCACATTATTGGGCAGTTGAAATTTTCTAAGACTGAAGCTGCCTCTCCACTCAGCTGCCCCCAGAGCTTCTTTGATGGTTCTGCAGAGTTGGCTTCCAGGTGTTTGCATTTCCCTCAGGCTGACCCTCTGCCCCTGGATGGTGGGGTCTTTTCTGGGGTCCTCTGAGATCATCTTAGCAGGGCTACTGCTTGACTCTGTGTTTAATTCTCCTGCTCTGAGGCAATGATCTGTCTTTTTCTGAAGGAAATTTGGAGAGCCGAAAATTTGCTGACCTCCATCTTCTTCCCAGAATCCTCACCGGTTTAAATTTGACCTCCCCTTAAAGTCTACAGCTGGATCAATCTTCCTACTGATCTCACAGGATTTGTACTCTTCTTTTGTATTGATCATTTCGAATTTGTATTCTTTTTTATCAGTATATGTGGCTTGCCATTTCTACAGGATTAGAAATTCTCTGAGTAGAAGGATCAGGGTTTATTTGAGTTTTGTACTTGTCCCCAAGGGGACATGGTGCCTTGAACCCAATAGGTTGCTAATAAACATTTAATAGATAAACTGACCAGGGGCAAAACTTAAGTTAGAGACCTAGGGATGCCTCAAAGAGAATGAACATGAAATAAATTCAGCACAGATTTGTTCAGAGCCAAGTATACAGAGAGCAGATGTCATTTTGATTTTTATTTTTTTTCAGATGTCATTTTTAGATGCCCAACTCAAGGGAGTATCGTGTTATATTTCTCATTTATCACTGCTGCTACTTGTTCCTGAAGTAACTGGGGAGGGGGCTGTATAGAGTATTCTCACTGAGTTCAAATCCAGCCTCAGACACTTACTAGCTGTGTGACCCTGGGCACGTCATTTAACCTTGCTCGCCTCAGTTTTCTCATTTGTAAAATGAGCTGGAAAAGAAGATGGCAATCCGCTCTATCTTTGCCAAATGGAGTCATGGAGAGTCACAGAACACTGAAAAATGACTGAACAACACTAGCTTTCTTCTCTATCATAGAAACTACGTCTCCTCCACTGAGACATAAAGGCAATATTTTTTTAAGTGCACGGAGGTTGTCGTGAGTGCCCCTTAATGAAGAATACAAGCAAATACAAAATTTTATTGCTAAGTTACAGATGGCAGATGGCATTTTTAAAACACTAGGGAACGGCACCGAGGATGTGGGTTTTTTTTTCCTCTCAAGATCTTTATAATATACAGGTACACAGATAGCAATGTTATCCATTATCCAGAACGATGGAGGATTCAGATGAATAACCAAGGGTTAGAATCATGAAATTTTCCAATAGGAAGGAACCTAAATCAGTTTTTTTTGTGTGAAATAGACCCCTCTGGCTATCCAGTAAAGCATATGAACCCCTTGTCAGGGAAAAAAATTGTTATTAAAGGCATAAAATAAAAAATAAATGATTATAAAAAATGAATTACATTGAGATAGTTATTTTAATTTTTTAAAATTCACTGACCCCCTAGTTAATTATTCTGATGCAATCAATCCTTTCATTTAATGATTGAAAAAATTGAATCCTTAAAAGATGCATTTACTTGCCTAAGAAGTGACACTTGAAAAAGAAAAAAAATGAAAGAAAAAATAAAAATAAAAAGAAGTGACACTTGAGGCAGAAACTCTGAACTTCTGCTTCCTTTAGCCTAAGTGCTGCTTTCCCATCCCCAGACAGGTAACTTAGAAGAACAAGCTCAGAGATGACCAGAGGGGTCATTGGTACCCCAATCTCAGAAGTGATATGGAAAAAAATCCCAATGAATAAGCAAGTGAGGATTTGAAAGTCCTCATGTTTCCCTTTCCTACCCTGCAATTGTGGGTAATTTGTGTAAGGGAATCAAGACTCTTGTCTTGGCTGAAAAATGCTTTTGATGGGGAGTGTAGTCATGTACAAGCTATTGAGAGGGGTGTTTGTGTGTGTGTGTACATCTCTCTCTCTCTCTCTCACACACACACACACACACACACACACACACACACACACACACACATACACAACTGCTGTCTTGGGCCAGTGGTTCCCCACCATTAAGACCATTGCTTCTGCTGGCTATTACTAGGACTGCGGGCAGCAAATGTCATCTCAGCCACACGCCTCTGCATGTAAATGCTCCCCCATGGCCCCGATTCCCCTATTCCAAGGGAGGTTTCAGGCCAAGATGCCCCCAATGTTTTCATTCAGACTGCTGCATCCCGGCTCATTTTGGAAGTGGTAAAACTTCAGGGTGGACAGCGTGGCCCTTGGGAATGTGCTTTCATGCACCAGGAGTTGATTTTAAACAGCAAAATATGCCGCAGTCAGTCATAGAGGGAAATAATAATATGACTTCAAAAGAACAGAGCCCAAAAGAAAGGGTGTTATTAATGGGAAAAAATTTTCAAGTCATATTAAAGAGCCTCAAGTCTAGTGGAAAAAGCCAAGAAATGGGAACAAAATTAGCATTATTATAGCTTTTCATGGTAACTTACTCTGGGTTTTTTATGGTGGCTTAAAAAAAGAGAGAGAAAGAGAAAAAAGAAAAAAAGGGGGAGAGCCGAGCTGATAACAATTTATCCTACCAAATACATTACGCATCCAGAATGCACCTGAGATAGCAACTGTATTTAAAATGTTTTCTTTTTATATCTGCTTTATGGATGTTTCTACCTCACAGGGGTTATTGGGAGGGAGAAAGCAGCATTTTGTGAGGAATAGTAAATAGTGAAGCACTGCTAAGTCTTTCAGGGAAAGGTGCCCTTTAAGTACACAATATTATGATTATTAATTTGCAGTTTAATATTCCAAGCAGGTCCAGGTGTTGACAAAAGCCCACGGTGCCCAGGTGGGGCAAACACCTCTCCAGAGCATCCTCGCTCCCGGAGGAGGGGGAGTCACAGAGCTGGCAAGCATGGGTGGGAGTTCAAAAATGGGTGAGCCATTCATCGCCTCTCTTGTCATGTCTTCACACCCAGGTTTTCATGACTGCCTCTTACTGTTTTCAGTAATATCTCCTGAACATTTTCCCCCAAGTTGTCTGTTTTTCGACTTTTCTGAGTCCCCTCCCCTCTCCTTCCCACACCTAAATCCTTCCTCTTCTCCAGCATCCAGGGCACATTTAGTGTGGGATGGGAATGGGGAGACAGAGAGGAGGAAGTTAGCATCTGACTACTTGAATATGATTAAGGTAGATAGAGCTTCTAGGAGGAAACTGAGGACCTGCGAGATCAGGATGTTCAAAAGGGAGAAATATAGAGAGGAAAGCCAGGAGCCAGGATTGAATTTCTCGGGGAGCAGAAAGGATGACCCCGAGGGCCACATCTACAAGGACCTAGAGAGGATGAACTTTTTTCCCCTCCCAATTAACAAGCATTTCTTTTCTCTCCCTCCCGTATCACTCCATCTCAAACGATGACAAAGAAAAAGAATAATAAAACCTCCCCACAGCCTTGCAAAGTCAATTCCCCCAACAGCCATATTCACCAATATCTGTCTCATCTTGGGCTCCATCGCCCATCTCTGGCGTGGGACTTTTAAGTGGGACAGGGATTTGCCTGGTGATGTTAACAGGTCTGGAGGTGGGGAGGGAGAGATTGGCCATCTCCTTTACCTAACACTATGTATCAGGGGCAAAAGAGAAGGACCAGCCTGCCTTGAAGAGGCTGACCAAGGATGAACTGACTTTGAGAGTTCAGGGAGCCCCAGGTGACTCTAGGGGAGGAGGAACAGATCTCTAGAATGAATGGAAATTTGAAAGAGGGTTCTAGGGGGCACAGTGAAAAGGGAAGAGAAAGGAAGATATGGAGGGCTTAGCTGTCCAGGGATTGAAGTCTGGGAAGAGATGGCAGGCTTTTGCCTAAGCCAGAGGTTCTTAAGCATGGACCCCTTTAGATAGTCTGGTAAAGCCCCCTTACCAGAATAATATTTTTAAAGGCATGAATATATAGCATTACAAGGGAAACCAATTATATTGAAAGCTTGCAGTCCCCTGGCCCGATTAAGTCTGGAGAACAATTTAATACCTTTTAAGAAAAAAATTAGTCTAGTTTGCATGGAGGTCCAGGACTAGAATATGACTCCCACCACAGATTCCCTATGGAAGAAGAGGTTAAGGATCTCAGCATTATGTATGTGAAGAGCAACTGAAGAAATTAAGGATATTTAGCCAAGGGAAAAAAAAAGCCTTAGAGAGGACATGTTGGCCCTTCATATATGTCCATACTACATATATCCATTATATAGAAGAGTTCTTGTCTCCCAAGGACAACATGAGGAGTACTTAACAAGGTAGAGATTTCGGCTCCATGTAAGAAAGAATCTCATAATAACTAGAGCTGACTCAAAACTGATGGGTGGGCTAGAGATAGAAGTGGTCTTCCTTCACTAGGGGTCTTTACACACCAAAGTCTGGATTGTAGAGAGTCACAGATGGAGGGGAAACTCTGGGTGAGATGTAAGACCCTCCAGCCCAGCCAGAGAACCTGCTGACGAGTCTGGTTCTGCTCCCCATCTCCCCTCGGGGCGTCTCGGCCTTCCTGAGAAATCGGGGTCCTGACAACATGTGCTGTAATTAAAGCAGAGTGATACCAAGTGGCAAGGAGACATCCGCACACAATAGCAGGTTGTCCATGTGGTCCCCCAGGTGCAGTGTGCTATGGTTATGTAAGGGTATTAGGGTGTATAAGGCTGAGAGGATTTCGAATAAACGGACTCCTGTTTGACTGTCTTCAGGAATTCTGCCTTTTCACTCCTCCCCCATGATCAGGATTTGGACAATCCTCCAGTGAGCAGGTCTGGACACTGGATGACCACTTATGGGGTATTCTGAAGAGATTTTTGTTCAGCTCCACACTAGACTCCTAGGGCCTTGAGGTTCCTCCTAACTCAGATTCTGTGATTTATGAATGAATGAAAAGATCCAGACAAAAAGAATGAGAATATAAGAGAGTGGTCAGTGTTGGGGGAGGGAGCATTACTCCCAGAAGAACCCAGCAATCCCCCAAAGTATACACATGCACATGGAGAAAAACATTATGACCAAAAGGAATTGTCAAGAAGCCTGCCCATCTTTTTACTACATGAATAATGTACCATTTCCCTCAATCCCAGGGTTCAATATTTCTCAATATAAAGAGCTGAAAAATGAAGATACATGTATCTTTAACAAATATCTGAGTGCCTACTGTGTGATAAGCAGCTGGGGAAGGTAAAAAGTAAGAGGCACATATCTCTGCCTCAAGGGCTTACTTCTAGTTCTTAAGTTTTAGAGCTGAAAGCATCCTTAAAGATCATCTAAAACAACCATCTCATTTCCTAGATGAATAACCCGAGGGTCATTGAAGTGAAGTGATTTGACCAAGGCCATTGTACTAATAAATGACAGAGAGACTCCAATCTAGTATTAGTTCCACTCTATCATAGGGGAGAGCTGTGACAAGCCTATAGAAAGGGACAATTCATGATAGATGCTATGTCTAGTTGGAAAATGAGACAGTAATATAGAAAAAGCTAACTAATAATATCTGCTACCTCCATTTTCTAGTTCTGAACTCTCACTTCTATCTTCTGCTAACCCTTTCCTTCATTCATCAAGCCATTTCTCATAGCTTTTCTATTCGACACTTCTCCTTTCTTGATCTTTTATTGTTTTATTTGCTTTAACATTCTATGCTTCTATGAAGTAAGGCCATCTTTTTTTCTGTTCCAGATCAATCCATTGGTGCTAGATCCAAGCCTTTCTTGTTTATATCACTCACACGGAACATTCTGTCCACCAATTTTCCTCAAATTAGACCTTTTTTTGGTCTACAACCCAGGACAAACATCTAACAGAGGTTTCTTTGCTTCCCTTTCATGTTCCGCTTTGTATTTCTGGACCTAATTCATTTAGAAGTCTCCCACTCTGTCAGAATTCCATCTTCACCACCCATCACCAACCATTGGAGTGGTACAACCCTCCCACTGACTTTTCCAAATCTTCCTGTAAACTTACCTTCTCTGGGCCCAAGGAAACAGAACATGATTCACTGACCTGCACTCTGCTTTCCAGTCAAATGAGATGAGACTAAATAATTACTTATGATACTTTTTAACTTTTCACATTATACGGTATTCTGTTTACAAATGTTAATATGACCAAACCTCCATTGCATTTGGACTTTTTCAGCTTAGGCAGACTCAAGTGTCCTTTATTAACACACATTTCTGAGAGAAAGCTTTGTTCTGTTGTGATGGTAGTTGTGGTTTTGTCATGGGTAGATATATATGGGCAGGAACATTATATTGTAAAGTAAAAATTTCTAGCTTGCCATTCTCTATTTTTTTTTACTAAATACTTTGTTTGTTTATTTTTTATGAAAGCTTTTTATTTGCAAAACATATGTATGGGTAATTCTTCAACATTAACCCTTACAAAGCTTTCTGTTACAAATTTTTCCCCCTACTCTCCACCCCTCCCCTAGATGGCAGGATATCCACTACAAGTTAATTATGTTGAAATACTTGACAAATCGAATATATGAATAAATATTTCCAAACTTATCATTTTTGTGCAAGAAAAATCATATCTACAAGAAAGAAAAATCAGAGAAAGGAAACAATGCAAGCAAACCTCAATAAAGAGCATGGAAATGTTATGTTGTGATCCACATTTCACATCCCTCTCTCTGGGTGTATACGGCTTTCTTCACTGAACAATTGGAAGGGGTTTGAAACATTTTATTGATGAAGAGTCTAGCTCACCATTCTCAATACAATCAGTAAATCCAGGAGATTTCTGAGAAAGGAGACACCAGTGGGCTATGACATGGAGAGTCATGGTCAGTTGCATCTCTGCTTCTGGGGAGTATTTTTAGTGGCAAAATGGAAGGGTTTGCAAAGAAACAAACATTTGGAGCCAATCCTGAAGAGGAGAACTCCAGGGTGAGACCCACTGTCAAACTAGGTCAGCCTCGGGCTCAACGACTTTGGACAATTTGCTCCTGAAGGTGACCTGCATGTACTACTTTGCCCACAAATAAGCCATCTGTGGTTTTAGAATCACGGGGCTCAAAGGGACATTGAGAGGTCATTCAGTCCATTCCCCTGTCTGCAGGTAGGCCCTCATCCAAACAACCCAGAGGAATAATAATCTCTCCCCTTTTGTAAACATCTCTTGGGAAAGAGATTCAATAATGTTTCTCATCACCTATTTTGATGTGGGGGTAAATTCATTTTGAAATAATACTGCATTCAAAGTAGTTATGCGAAGGAAAAATTAACCCAAGTACCCCTGTTTCCACCCAGAGTCCTAAATGGGAGGTTCTGCTTCCCTTCCTGTTAGGGCTTAAGACTTGTCTCAGCACCAGTGGCCTTGTTCTTGCCACAGAAAGGAAATCTTGAGAAAATCAAAGGAAACATCCAGACCCTAATGTGAGGGCAAATCATAAATCTAGAGCTCCGTCAGTACAAGGTAATCAGCAGAAGCAGTAACAAGAGAAAAATTTGCAACCCAAAGCAGAATTTTTTTAAAATCCCCTAGACTAGTAAAGAGACAAGCCCTTTGGAACACATGTGAACCAACCCAGACTTAAGGGGAAGAAGGGCTTGCCTTCTGTGGGCACCGTGTGAACTCCATTTTGGAGTCTCTTGTCAATGGAGATGTTGTTGCTCTCCCATATCTTCCTCCCATTTTTACAATTCATGAGAATATCTGCAGAATGAAAGACTCCTCTCAAGCCTGGAAAGACTCACTTGAACTGATGCAAAGTGAAGTGAGCAGAACCAGGAGAACATTGTACATAATAACATCAAGATGATGTGATGATCGATTGTGATGAACTTGGCCCTTTTCAACAACAATAAGGTGATTCGAGGCAGTTTCAATAAATATGTGATGGAAAGTGCCATCCACATCCAAAGAAAGAACTATGGAGACTGAATGTGGATCAAAACATAGTATTTTCACCTTTTTTGTTGGTGGTGGTGGTGGTTCACTTATTTTTTTTTCTTTTTTTCTCATGTTTTTTCCCAATTTGGATCTGTTTTTTTTTTTTTTTTTTTGCTCATCATGACAAATATGGAGATATGTTTAGAAGAATTGCACATGTTTAACCTATATCAGATTGCTTTCTGTCTTGGGGAGGAAATAGGAAGGAGGAGAAAAATTTGGAACGCAAGGTTTTATGAAGGTGATTGTTGAAAACCATCTTTGCATTTGTTTGGAAAAATAAAATACCATTAAAATACAAAAAAGAAAGAAAGACTCCTTTTATTCTTTTCATTCATTATCCACCACCCTTAACCTTCCTCAATTTTAGGTACTCCACTAATTTTCACTTAGCTATATAATAGTCTGGTCTGAACATATGAGAAAAATATTCATATGAAAAAAAATCATATACCTTCTTAGGTTATAAGTACCTGAGGATTTCAGAAAGAAAATTGCCCAGGAGAATAGTCTCTACGGACTGTTGGTTTGGGTTTGGATTTTAACTACCCTAAGCACAAAATACAACAAAATTGATCCCCCCTCCTTCTCTCTCCCTGAACTAAATTTAAGTGGCTTGTGCCTTCTTACTTAATCCTCATTAGGAGGCAAAGTTGGGGTAATGGGAGAAGCAATGAGACACTGAAAGCATCCCCACAAATACAGAATTCCCTTTTCCTTTTTTTCCTTTCTGGAGTTCCTAGGCAATTTGCCATACAGTACCATGCAAACAGAATAGACTTTTTAAATGGACTCTAGCAATATTTGGGGGTGGGTGCAAACTCCAGGATTCCCCATACTGTCAAGTCTCTCTACCCATAGCTAGAACTCTTAAAATCCCTGCACTAAATCCTGTGATCTATTACTAACTAAGGCTTTCAGGCTTGGCTATAAGTACAACTTGTTCACTAGTTCATCATCTTCTTTCTTTAAAATTGAGTTACAAAGGTGAAACTGGGGGCTCTACTTTGTACAAAAAAATAAAAGGTTTTACAAAAAATAAAAACTATTATGATTTATTGGACACTAATTTCTGATCCACGAGACTTCTAAGTTAAATGCAGACCTGGCATTGTTTAGAATGCACTCAAATCTCCCTCGAAAAACAAAACAAATGTCTGTTTTGAATTTAACTGCTTGCCATTATTGCCTCATTGCTTATGAGTTGTCCAAAATGTATTTGTTCTTGCAAAGCATCTTGCTTTGAAGAAGAAAAGAATTGTGTTTTCATTTTTATTTTTGACACTTCTGTAGATAAAGGGAGAAAGAATAAATAGGATCATAGGATTTTGCACTGAGGGGATCTTAAAGACCATCTAGTCCAAGCTCCTCACGCTGATTCTCAGAGCTGGGAAGGTCACAGAGAATGGGAAAGAGAAACATCTTTTGAAATTCACATCTTTTCAAACGGTTTCTTTGAATTCTTCCCAATCCCAAGTACAGGAGGAAACAGATAGAAATTTGGGAATTCTCAAAGGCTTGGGTATTTTCCATATCAGGGATATAGCACATCCTTCTGATGACTGATCATCAGGGGAGAAAAAAAAAAAAAAAGAATAAAAAAGAAGCAGACTATTCACTTATAGAAATAGCCACAAGAGGGAGCTCCCAGGAGCCCATGCATTCTGAAGAGAAGAAGGAAAAAAACCCACTATATACACAGTACATTGAAACTGCCAAAGAAAACTTGATTTACAGGGCTCACTATTGTTAGTGGAGCCTCTTATCTGACCCAGGGAAACTTCCTTCTGCGCCATTAACTTGAATTCCTCTCCAGAATTGGGATTTCAGGTCCATCAGAGTGAGCTCATTGGTTTTTAGCATCAGTTTATGTGGGGAACAGCTCCCCATTTCCTAAGGCAAAGAGAAGAGATTCAGAATTTAAAAAAATTAGAAATTCAGAAAGTGTGGAAAGTTAAAATGGAGCCCCTGACCCTGCTAAAGGGAGGTGGGGACCTGGAGAGCTGCTGATTTTTTTTCAAAGCACCAATCTTCATTTTACAATTGTTTCCAGAGAAGGCTGTTATCTACTTGTTCCATGATTCATGGCTGGGTCTTTTCAAGCTCTGTTTGATTTGCTTCTTCATTTTTTCCTTCTGATCATTTTGCCAGGGGCTTGGGATCATTATGAGATTGCAGGTAATGATAGACTATAATGAAGCTGAAAGCAGATTTTCTTTAGGAGTAAGAAGGCTCTGATCTAGTTGAGAATCTAGATTTTCTGGGCTGTCATTTGCTGCTTTGTCACAAAGAGAGTACTTTTTTTTTTAGTGATGAAGAAGAAAGCGTATTGGAGGGGTGTAGATCCCCCCTGCACACAGTATTCCTTCCGTGGGAGCAGAATGGACTCTTAAATAGTTAAGTATAGATAGAGCTGATTACAGGCCAGATACTGCTATTGTACAGCATCAGTTATCATTGTCAAGGCTGAGATTTCATCGGGATGTTTCTCTTTGGCGCTCATTTACAGGAGTAAAACTGAATAAAAATCCCGGGGCTCCTTTCTGATAACAGCCATGTCCCTATCGCATCACCCAATGAGGTCTATGGGGTTTGGAAAGCTTTTGCCTCTAGAATGATGTTTTGTTCATAAATCTTAACTCTGAAAGCCCAGGATAACACTGAAGGATGATCCAGTCAACTGGAAAAGGGTACCTTGAAGAAATGGGGGGCACTAGGAAGAGAGCAGGATATTGAGTGTGTAGATGACCCCCAGGGATCAGGAACAGCCTTTTCCATAAGAGGGATATGTGGTTTAAACAATGAAATCTAAATGGTGCTAAAAGGTCTTCCTCTTCCCCAAATGATCTACCATAGTATTTGAAATGTTATCAGATAAATCCTAAGGTATGAATTCTAACCAGAGTCACAAAGAGATTTAGATCTTCTCTAGCCCAAGCTCTTTTTTACAGATGAGACAACTGAGAACCAGAGAGGAAGATTATATAAGTTTACAGAGAGGGAAAGGTCTTTTAGAGATATATCTGCAGGCAGAGGATGTTTTCAGGGATTGGCTCCTGGGAAAGATCATCCAGTGTCATTTCTCCAGGAGGCATGAAATTACCCTGAGCTTGGGACTGGGGGAAATGTTTGTTCTCAGTTTTTCAAGGTGAAATGAGTGAACTAAGGTGAGGAGATAGTCTGAAAGCTAGATAAGGAAGTTTGGAGGGGGGAAGGCTATAGAGCCAGCTTCTTATACAATTTACATTTTTATGTAAATTGTATTTTATTTTTTCCAATTACATAAAGATACTTTTCAACATTCATTTTTATAAGATTTTGAGTTCTAATTTTTTTTCTCCCTCCCTCACTTTCTCCTTCCCCAAGATGACAAGCAATATAAGTTATAAATGTTAAACATATTTCCATATTAGTCATGTGAGAGAAGAAACAGAACAAAAGGAAAAAAAATTGTGGAAAAAAAAGAACCTGAAAATAGTCTGATTCAATCTCCTTTCAGACTCCAAAATTCTTTCTCGGGATGTTTAGCATCTTGTATTCTGAATCTTTTGGAACTGTCTTGGATCTTTGTATTGATGAGAAGACCTAATTCTACCCTGGTTGGCACAATCTTGCTGTTACTGTGTACAGTGTTCTCCTGGTTCTGCTCCCTTCACTCAGCCTCAGTTCATACAAATCGATTTAGATTTTTCTGAAGTCTGCCTGCTCATTATTTCTTTTTTCCCTATCTTTAATATATTTTATTTTATTTTACTTATTTTTTATTAAAACTTTTTATTTGCAAAACATATGTATGGGTAATTCTTCAACACTGACCCTTACAAAGCTTTCTGTTACAAATTTCCCCCCCCCAGGTCATTATTTCTTATAGCACAAAAGTGCTCCATTATATTTATATTCTACAACTTGCATCTAGGATTTTGAGTGACTGCCAGGGCTTCTACCTGCTGGCACCCTGATGGATGTGGCTGAACTCTTCCTCCAAAACTCCAAAGTGCCAAGCTTTCTCCTGGCTCAAGGCAAAGACATATGGCACCATTTTGGGTTCGAATAATAGGTTTTATGAGGTCCCCATTGGCTGAGGCAAGTTAAGTCCTATGAATCTGGACATGAAGTAATACAATGACCTAGAGATTGCAGATTTAAACAGTGGGAGGAAGTTTAGTAAAAGTAGCAATACCTGCGGATAGAGCACTTGACCTTGTATCAAGAAAACTTGAGTTCAAATCCAGCCTTAGATACTTTAGTAGGCAGACAAGTCACTTCACCCCATTTGCCTCAGTTTCTTCATTTGTCAAATGAGCTAGAGAATTAAATGGTAAACTACTCCAGTATCTTTGCCAAGAAAACCCCAAAAGGGAGGCCCAGAGTTGGACACAACTGAAAACAACTAAACAATGATGACCTCTACATAATATCAAAAGACATTCAGTGGCTTGCCTATGGCAATAAAACCATGACTTGAACCCTGCTCTTGTTTCTAATCTAGTTTTTTACTAACTCAGTATATAATCTTAGGCAAATCTCTATGTCCCAAGTTTCCTTATTTGTAAAATCTGGATTTTGGACTAGATGATACTTGCCAGTGCTAATAATCTGTGGTTTAGCTACTGATATGAGTTAAAACCATATTCGATTATTCATTTTTAATGATTGGTTGGTTCCTTTAAAAATCTCCTGTTTGGGGCAGCTAGGTGGCACAATGGTTAGAGCACCAGCCCTGAAGTCAGGAGGACCTGAGTTCAAATCTGGACTCAGACACTTCCTAGCTATGTGACCCTGGGCAAGTCACTTAACCCCAACTGCCTAAGGAAAAAAAAAATCTGTGCAAATCTAAACATGCTCAGGATAGATCACCCCTTGATCTATTATAATCTCTGCCTCTCTTTTTATTACCTTGTCCATACAGCCACCAAATTTATATTCCTAAGGCACAGATCTGACCATGGGACTGATTCCTCCCCTCAACAAACTTTGGTGACCTCACTCCCCAGTTATCTCTAGGAAAAAGTACAATTTCTTCTCCTGGCACTTAAAATCTCCCAAATCAGACTTTTTTACACAGATTGTCCTCCATGTTTTCAATGTCTTCCTTCCTCACCTCTATCTCTTGTACCTCTGATCTGCCATCAAGGCTCATTGCAAGTATCATCTCCTTTATGCGGTCTTTCCTGGTTTTCCCTTGTTGGTACCTCTAAACCCTCCCACCCCAATCTCCCAATCATTTTTCATTTATTTTGCATGTATCTTGTA
Organism: Myrmecobius fasciatus; assembly: GCA_023553655.1. Lineage (NCBI taxonomy): Eukaryota > Metazoa > Chordata > Mammalia > Dasyuromorphia > Myrmecobiidae > Myrmecobius > Myrmecobius fasciatus. Next base: position 161,540 of record JAJPUD010003429.1, read on the forward strand.
TTTCCTTATCTGTGAACCTTCTGTAGTCCCCTTCCACAGTAGATCAAAATATAAACTCCTTGAGGGCAAGAGTTATTCTGCTTTTGTATTTATGTCCCCAATGGCTAGCGCAAAGTAGGCATCTTACAAGTGGTATAGAATTCTGTAGGATAACAGAAAAGCTCAAGTCAGAAAACTTGCAAAAAGATATTTTGAAGATAAAATGCAATGGTGTTTTACAAATGAAGGGCGAGGTGGATGGACTCATTCAATCATATTATCCCAATCAAGCAATATGAGTCCTAGACTTTAGACTAAGTAAGAAAAGAACATGGAATTGGAGTAGAGTTGCAGAGGAAGAAGGGTTCAGCTAGAGCAAAGAAAGAAATTTGGTCACAGTGTATCATGGCTCATCTCTCAACAAGCAAGCTAGTCTAGGACTGGAGCCATTCAAGAGGTTGGAGACTCTTAAGGAGGAGTCATTTGGAGGATGAATGAGAGGGTATTCCCTAGGACTCCTTCCCTCCAATCCCTTTTGTCAGGAGGAGGATCTGGGGAGTTGGGATAAGGATCCTTGGAGTTGAGATGGGGTACCTCCACATTAAAGCACTACGGACTTGTGGATGCTCATTGCTTTTCATTCTTATGACCCTTTATCATCTGGACCGTGGAGGCAAGATGGATTTTGGAAGCCCGCCAGAGATCCTGCTAACTGGCCAGACCTCCGAGACATGGAGATGCCCTGGGACTTCTGGGCTCCCCAGGGGATCAGCAGGAGGACTGTTCTCTCATCTCTGTGCCGTCCCCCACCCCTGGCTGCCAATACCTGGTGTGATCGTGTTTCCTCTCACTCCAGCCCTGCTCCTGGTTGGTACCGCAGTGACCCACATTGGGCAGACTCCCGCCAATGGATCCTGACGGCAAGTGCCTTCGAGCCTTTGGGACCCTGCTGGTGTTAATGAGCCAAGCTGTCTTCTCAGAGTGCTAGACCTCCTCCAGGACTGCTTTGGCCCTGTGGTTGAGAACATCCCCAGAGCAGCCTCCATCCACCCCGTGACTGGCACCCACATGGGTCCTTAGGACCCGGGCTCCAGCTCTGCCACTTTGGGACTCTTGGCCAGGAACCACCCCAATTTCCTCAAGTATAAGATGAGAGGATTTGGCAAAGTCATCCAAAGAACCCTTCTGGTTTTAAAATATTATGATTCTCCACGCCAGTGAAATAAAGCAATTGTGTTGTCTGCAACTGTGGGAGCCTGGCCCTGATCACAAGAGTTTTCAAGAAACATCCTGGGCTCTAGTCACCGTGGCAAACTGGCACTGGCCTTGCATTGGGGCAGCATGCCAGGCGGGCACCAGGTCTGACTATGTGCTAGCCCACCCCCTCATTCCCAGAGATGCCCAGAGATCATAGGATTGCAGAACTGGAAGGGATCTTGGAAATCATGTAGATTTAATGGAAGTCAGGGGAGGGAAGGAACTAGACTGAAAAATCAAGAAGCTCTGGATTTAAATCCTGACCCTGACATTCACAAGCTGTGGGACCCTGCCCAAGTCATTTGGCCCATCTCAGACTCAGTTTTCTCATTTCTAAAAAGAACTCCTAAGGTCCTGTCCACCTCCAAATCTCTGATCCTATGATTCCAGGATCACACTTGTTCTTAGGAGCAGATGTGACATTCAAACCGAGGATAGAACTTCTGAGTTCAAATCTGGTGCTAAACCACTGATTCCTGGTAATTTAAATAGGAAAGAAGGAAGGAGGGAAGGAAGGAAGGAAGGAAGGAAGGAAGGAGGGAAGGAAGGAAGGAAGGAAGGAAGGAAGGAAGGAAGGAAG
>JAJPUD010003429.1:163455-205659 GCA_023553655.1 Myrmecobius fasciatus
AGGAAGGAAGGAAGGAAGGAAGGAAGGAAGGAAGGAAGGGAGGAAGGGAGGGAGGAAGGGAGGAAGGGAGGAAGGAAGGGAGGAAGGGAGGAAGGGAGGAAGGAAGGAAGGAAGGAAGGAAGGAAGGAAGGAAGGAAGGAAGGAAGGAAGGAAGGAAGGAAGGAAGGAAGGAAGGGAAGAAAGGAAGGGAAAGGAGGGAGGGAAGGGAAGAGAGGAAGGAAGGGAAGGGAAGAGAGGAAGGAAGGGAAGGGAGGGAGGGAAGGGAGGAAGAGAGGGAGAGAAGGGAGGGAGGGAAGGGAGGGAGGGAAGGGAGGAAGGAAGGAATAAAATTAACACAGAATTGGGAAAATGTGAACAAAAGAAAGAAAAACACAATTCAGATGATGTTCATTTGTGGTTTGCTAAGTCAGCATGAATCTTCAGGGGTCCATTTCTATTGGAATTTGAGGCTATGTGCTTTGCCCCAGAGGGCCACACAGCTCTAGGGGTCAGGGACAGGCTTGGAACCCAGGTATTCCTGACTTGGAGGTCAGCTCTGAATCAGCCACACCATGATCTGCTGGAGGTAAAATGTAATTGCTTCATAAATGGGTTTTTTATTTATTTGAGGGAACAGTAGCTAACTTAAACCTGATAGCAACTGTTAGTACAGAACACTTTTCTAGAAGAAACTCTGGAAAAGTTAACAACCTTTAAACCCGTTTCCTCATCTGCAAAATGGTGGTTCTCATTTGCACCGCCGATTTTACAGGGTTACTGGGAGGAAAGCACATAGTAAATCTTAAGTGTGAGTTTGTTAAATAAATGATGGATAAAGAATTGCCCTTTATGTCCCACACTTTCCTTCTGTTGACCAGCAAAATAAGCAAAAAATCTGGATGCAGGAGCCTGAGACACTTCTTAATTAAAGTCCTGCACATCCAGCCCCTGCATTCTACTTTGAGAATCCAAACTGACGCAGTGCCGGGGCCTGTCGGCCCAGTCTGGGGTCCGCTTGCTCACGAGAAACGAGAATTCTGACAGACACTTTCTCCAGACTCAGCTCAGACCCTGATATAGCTTGAAAACTCTTGAATGAGCTGACTAAAAGGAAGCTTCTGCTTCCAGGTACTGGAAGGATACTGATGTTTATAGACTACTTGACATTTTACAGCACTCCCTAGTATTAATGAATGTCATAACAACCCTGTGAAATAAAGTACAAATATTTTTAAAAAGTAAAAATAAAGAAACTGATGTTTATATAATATTTTACATTTTATAGTACTCCATTGGTATAATTGAACATTTATAACAATCTTGTGAAATAGGTACTAGCGGGATCATTATAATCCCCATTTTATACAGGAGAAAATTGAGGCTCAAAGCATTTGGATCATGGGTCACTTGGCTAATTATACATAATAGATATAAAAAATATATATAATAGAGATATATAGGATAGAGAATTTGAACTCCAACTACCATGTCACATCCCCTATACTGCTGTATCAAACATGTACCCTCAAAGACACTGGGGAGTGTTGAGAGGAGAGGAAAGGAACCAGCTAAAAATGTAATTGGAAAAGGTTCAACAAGTAAATAAAACACAGAATAATACACACAACAGAGCACAGATGCTGCTAATATGGGTGGTTTTGTGGCGCCATTTCACCCCGGCACTTTGCCATGCTGTTTTTCTCAACATGACTCAGGATATTCACCTCCTAATTAAAGAATGGCTTAGCTTCCAAGTTGGGTCGTGAGCTGCTTAACTTTGGACAAATCATTCCCTCTCTCTAAGTCTCAGTTTCCTCCTTTGTAGAGGTAGGAGGCTACACTCGATGACGGTTAACAGCTCTCCCCACTCTAAACCAGTCAGGCCCTGCAGAAAAAGGCGGATTTCAGTGGAACGGCTTGCCGTATTTGTCCCATCATCTCAGAGTGTGTCTTCCACTTTATATTCAATTAAACCAACAAGCAAAACCAGGTTAATCATGTGCTACTTTTTATTCATATTTTTAAGGGTACATGGATTTAAGAGGCAAATAATTCATGAAATCTATTTACCAAAAAGAGCTAAATTTATACAACCTTAAAATGCATTCATTGTAGCCTGCATACTGTAAAATGAACTCTCATAGATAAACTACTTTTATCGTACCTAAGTTATGCATTTAAAACCCATACAAAGTGTGCCCAGCGGCCTGTTTTATCCCGATACAATCCTGATAGTCAGAGGACACTGGGAGGGATGAGGAGCTGACCACTAGGAAAGTCAGATAATGCCCCCACAAGCCGCAGACACAGAGTGGGCTTATTCTCATGCACGCAAGGAAAAGCTAAGGACATTTCAGCTGGATTAGTCCACTCTGGGTGACTCCTGGGTCTTACCTGGGCTGCAGAAAGCAGCCTTGGGAACTGGGATGCTGCCTTGTGGTCCAGCTCTCCCCTACCATCTCCGGCAAAGGAAAACTCGATTTTTCCTCTTTCCCCTGCTTCCCATCTCCTCCAACCCCCCAGAGCTCCTCCTGGTCCCCATTCTCCTTAATGTCCCCCACATTCTGCACCATCAGGGTCCTTCCATTAACATCACCATTTTTCTTGGTGCTGCTCCCCTGAAATCTCCAGTCAGCCATTGTCTAGTGGGGGAATCGTCCCCAGAAGCTGCCAGTGTGTGAGTGTGTGTGTGTGTGTGTGTGTGTGTGTTGTGTGTGTGTCAGTGTGTGTGTGGGAGGGGTGCTGATCTCACCACAGAAGCCCACTGCCCTCCCTGATGTGATGTTCTTTGGTGGGATGTAAACAAACTCCCCTCCCACGGACCTTCATTTCTCTTCGTGATTCCCACAGTGGCAGAAATTCCCGTCGTGACTGCTCCTGGCAGCCAAATCTCTGCCATCCCACGCTGATTGCTCTCCTAAAAATAAGCAGTCTCTCACCCTGCAGGAGAACACCACGGTGTCTTTTCTGCTGCCCTGCTCCCCGAGAGTGAGCCAGCCTGGGAGCCATTCGCCAGCATCCTCGGGGCCCTTCCCTTCTGACTGGCAGTGAGTGCCCCGCCAGCCTTGGCATTCGGGGCCCTCTTGCAAGAAGGAGACAGGGACAGCTGAGGCAGGAAGGCTCCTCAGAAAGTAGAAGGAAGACTCTGTCCCTGCCTGGCAACATGTCCCTCCCTCGTGTGGGGGCTTTGATGGAGAAGTCGCTTCCAGGGCTGCAAAGATGCAAAACCCAGTCTGGGACACAGGAGCAAGTCAGCCCTGGCCAGATCCAGGGTCCGGGTCCCACCTTGTCACTAATGGCTTTGTGGACCTTCATTCTAAATGGAGGGATGGAAGAGATGGTCTCCAAAGGCAGAAGAGACATGGGGAGATCATCGAGTTCAATCCTCTCCTTTGATAAATGGCAAGAATCAAGGTCTCAACTGGGGAAGGGCTTTGCCCAAGATCACAAAGGGCCCCTTTATGTCTCTGCCCTTGGGAGTCAAAAGCCCTGTATTCGAATCCCACCTCAGTCACTCAGAAGCTGGATGACCCTGTGCCTCAAGAAACTGGACCTTCATTTAAAAATAAAGGGATGGGCAAGGTGACCTCCAAAGGTTTAGAAGAGATGGGAAGACCATCAAGTTCGATTCCCTCATTCGGTAAACGACAAGGATCAAGGTCTCAAGTGAGAAGGGATTTATTTACCCAAGATCACAAATATCTCTGGACTTGGGAATCAAAAGCCCTGGATTCCAATCCCACCTCAGTCACTTAGAAGTTGTGCCTCAGTTTCCTCATCTGGAAAGTGGTTGGACCTTCTGTGATTCTATGAATTAATGATTCTGAGTCATCCCTGTTCTTTATGTTTCTTCATCTGTAAAACAGAGACAGCAGTACCTGCCTCCATCTAAACCAACCCATGATGAACATCAAAAGAGATAAAGTACGTGAAAGAGCTCTGAAAAAGGAGGTGCTGTTGGAAAGGCATAATTATCATTATTAATTATTATTATTATTATCTGCAGCCTCAGAGAACAATGATGTTGAAGAACTCAAGTGAATGGCTTTTAATCTGCCACCTCTTTCCATCCTTGAGGTTTTCAAGACCCTCTGGGCTTTAAGGAAGACGGTCTAGTCCCCCCATCCCCAGATGCACCAGAGTCTCAGAAGAGGAAGCCAGGACCAAGAGAAAATTGAGGGACTGATGGGAGCAGAGAGAGATCAGAGGTTTTGGCCACTAACAATGCTGACCTCAGACACGTATGAGCTCAAATATTCCTCTTCTCTCCTGATATTCTCTCTCCTTAAAGATAGAGACTAAACAAACTATTTCCCCAAGGGGATCAATAAATCAGGGGTCCATAGTATCTTGCCCTCTTAAAAAACAACAACAAAACCCAGAAACAACCCCTCCACAGTCCCCCAAGACCCAAACTGAGGGCTTTTTGTGTCTTCTATCACATATTTTTAAAAGAACGACAATGATAATAGCTAGCATGTATAGAACACTTGGGTCTGCAGAGCAGTTCATGTAATCCTGAGAGGTAGGTGCTCTTATTCTCTCCATTTTACAGATGAGGAAATTGAGGCTGAGTTAAGTGACTTGCTCAGGATCACATAGCTAGGAAGTATCTTAGGCAGGATTTTCGACTCATCTCCCTCTTCCCAATTCCAAATCCAGCACTCCATCCACTGTCAAACCTAGATAATTTAGAATTATTTCCCTTTGCTCTCTAACATCCATCTGTTCTCAAAAAAAAATCAGTACTTCTGTGCTTCCTGGTGATCTATATTGTGTATAAAATCTACATTTTATGCCTATTTTTCTGCTGTCAGAAAAGAAACTGGCAAACCAGTGATTTGAAGAAGTACCATCAGACCCTGCCTCTTGCGGTCGGGATACATGATACTGGAGGGAGTTGGGCTGGAGCATGAAGCCTTTTTTTTTTAGCTTTGCCTGTCCTACTTGCATTGAGCAGTGCCCCAAATTAGGAAGGGTCCCTTAACTATCTCCGCAGGTAGTGAGAGAGCTGGAGGGTAGCCCAGGTGCTTCTACCTCCCAGGGTCGGGGGCATGTGGAGACTCGGGGGCTTGCATCAGCAGTTCTAATACAGCCCAGAAAATAAAACTCAAGCAGGAAAAAAAAAAAGAAATCTAAAATGTGCTTAGGGGAAAAAACAAAAGCGGACTTCTTCCCGTGCATTAATTTGGTGCTCGACTGGAAATAAATGTCAAAGTGGTAACACTTCTGGTTCTATGTAGGCTGCTTCATTAGATCCACTCATCTTCTGGGCTGGAAACTCTGCCTGCAGTCTCCTAGTGCACCCAAGGGTGCTGCTAGAACATCATGGCACAACCCTCCGAAGGGCTGCTGCCTACAGATCGCTCTGTTTATGGGCAGTAAACACTCATATTTGTCGCTAAGTTGCCATCTCCCCATGACTTGGCAAATGGACTCAAAAAACCAAACCTGGCGCGATAATATTGTGCTAACTTTGCTGCTGGAACAAAGGTGGTTGGTTTCCCTTTATATAGGCAGTCTTAAAAAAAATCTCGCCTGTGATATTTCAAAGAAAACTAGAGTCATAAATGCTGTTCACCATGCAGGGCATCCAATGAGAATCCTCCACAAGACTGGGGCCAGGGGACAGAGAAGAAAAACCTCACTGGGCGTCCCAAACCAGGCTTACTTTGATCGGGGACAACTTGGTCTTGTGACTCATGGAACTGGTCTCTGTGACTCAGCTCATCTGGCTCAAGATGCAGTCCCTTGTGATAAGCCTAAGGGCCCTGGGCTCCCTTCCCCCTCCCTGCCCTGGGCACTCTCCAGCCCTGAAGTTGGTTATTAAGTCAGGAAAGAAGAGGGCTCACCGAGGAGATCCAGGACGTTCTAGCACCTGCAGCACCTTATGTCAGGGCCAGTGGGGTGGAGAGAAGCAGAAAAGGTGAGTCAGCATCCCCAAACTCCAAGCAGAACTAGAGAGAAGTGGTAGATACGCATCCATATTGTGGGTATATTGTTGGGCAGGGGCAGAGAGGAGCATGCAAAAATCAAATGACCGCCCGTGGCTCTCCAAGCAAGCCATCTTTCACAAAAGATCCCCGATGACTTCTATGGACAAATCTCTTCTAGGAAAAAAAAACCTATAGAATGATCAATAGCGTGGATGGAGGGGCCCGCTCCCCCAGGATTCATCGCTCTGAGGGCCAAGCGTATGGCGCCGTTCAATCTTTGACCCAAAGAACCCAAGGACTGATCAGGGGCAAGCAGATACTAGGACTTTTTTAGGACAATTTTAGCTTGCACAAACCATTAAGAAACCCTTCTGGTCTCTGTCTAAGCCAATTCTGAAGCTCCAATGAAATGCAAAAACCCGTACTGCTCTTGCCGAGTCTCTAATACAGAAATGTTTATCTTTTTTGTTCTTGAGTAGCAAACAAGACAATTTCAAATCCTATTGTCCCTAGGACGTCACGTCAGTAGGAATTAAAACAATATCCTGCCTTTTATTCAAAGAAGGACAAAAGAAACTGGACATCCATTTCAGGAAACCGAGTTGGCTCAAAATAGCTTTGCTGAGCGTTGCCATGATGAGATTTTATACTAATCATCAGCAAATATTGGAGCTGACTTTTGCTTTAAGCAGTCTTACGGACACAGTCACTAAGGTGGAATGAACAGTTCCCAGATTTTTCAGTGACTTAGCAGAGCTGTCCCACACGATCCAATTTAAAAAAAAAAAAAATCACATTTCCCGTCTTGATGGTAAGAGTTAATGCTGATAGGCTGCAAGCTTTTCTCAATAATTACAGGCTTTCAAATGTCTTTTAAAAGGAGAATGGGCATGTCATGCAGTTAGCCAAATAAATGCAATCCCTGATTAAAATGTGAGTTCTACAAGTTCTGAAAACACCTAACGACTTTGTGAAGACTCTCTCTTAAAGCCAATTTTACTGTATATGTTAAGCTCGCTCCTTATGCCTTCATAAGCTCAAATCCACAATTATATGTTCAAATATTTGCGTCTTTCCTTTGAAGCTGGAGGCGAAAAAAAAATCTCGTCTGTCTGTGGAGACGGCCGTGAATGAACGGGGCGCCTGCACGTAGATCTCCTTAAACTTTCGGAAGATCTGCTTCTCCTTATCCCACTGGTAAATCTGGGAGAAGGTATAGTCACTGCCCAGAGCTAGGTAATGATTCTCCTTAAAGGAAAAGGGCTGCAGGGTCATGGCCCCCCGAGACGGGAGAGCCTGGATCTCCACAAACTGCTTACTATTCCACTTCATGACTCTGGAGTCCCCAATGAACCGGGTGAGGGAGATGTACAGGCTGTTCTGCATCCTAAAGCTCTTCACGGCCAGTACGTCCTCCATATTGGGAATGTCTCCGTGCGGGACAAACTTCTTAGAACTTTTATTCCACTGCAAGATGATGGGGACCTGAGAGCGACTGGAGAGGATTAAGTGGGATTTTCCATCTATGTCGACAAACTCAGCATCTGTGTCCCTGAACCACTCGTGCAGAGACTGGTAAGAGTAGAACCCTTTGCTGTTCCATTTATAAACGGTTGACAAGCCGGCTTTAGAGCTATCGGCAATGACGAAGAACCTTTCGTCGTCGATCTGAAACAGCTCTATGTCGTTGGGCTTGGAAATCCGGGAGACTTCGATGTCCTGGAACTTGACAAACTTGGTCCAGCTCTCGTCGTACTTGTATATGTGGGAGCCCCCAAAAAGCTGAGCCACCACCACGAAGACCTGGTCTTCAATGAGGATGGCCTTACATCCCACTATGGACTGACCTGTTCTCCAAGACAAAAGGAAGGAAGGCTGTTAGTGTAGCTGCAGTCCAACTGCATCGCTGAAGATGGGGCCGGAGAAATTATTTTTCTCAGGGAAAAAAAGAGCTCATTAGTAAAACATCAATTAAAACGACACAAAAAAATTTTTTTTAAAAATAAATAAAAAAACAAAAATAATAAAAAATAATAAAAAATTTAAAATTTAAAAAAATTTTAAAAAATAAAAAAAAAATTAAAATGACACAAAAGGTTTTCACTCATAAAAGACTGTGGCAGTGAAAAGCCCTAAAAAAATACTAAAAATACTAAAAATACTAAACTTAGTATTGAATAGGAGGGGAAGCACAGGATTTGGTTTTGGTTAGAAAGAATCAGAAAGGGAAAAAAAAAGACCCACTGACTTCAAAGATAATTGAGTCCTGAGTACAAATCTCACCCGTCAAAGAAAATCAAAGGAGAAAATCATCTGATCTATCCTAATAAATAGAGGGGGGAAATCCATCTCCCTGTCCCTCCACCTTTCCCCAAAAGCTGCTCTTAATGCCTTTTTTTTAAAACTCCTTTGGTCTTGACCCTTCATTGTCATGATTGTTGAATGGATGGATGGATGGTAAGAGATGACATATCTACGACACACTACAAAGGACTTTAGACCTGTTCTCTCATTTGTGTCTCCCCTAAATCTGTGAGGTAATTATTATCATGGAATTCTTACAGATGAGGAAGTTGAAGGTGGTAAGAGAAGTCAGCTTGGAAGTGGGAGAGCTGGGATTCAAAACTAAATCTCGATTATCTATCTGGAAAGAGATCCAGCCTTACTTCCAGTAATTGGGAGTGAGTGAATGAATAAATTATTTGAATTACTTATCAGACACTGACAACCTACAGCACATCAGGATGACACATGGGATGCTTTTCCAATAAAGACTCGGTGGCTGCCATCTACTCTGGGTCACCACAACCACCCCTACCTTCATCCCGTGGGTACCTCCCCCTCCTAGAGCTGGGTTTAGTAAGCAAAGTAGCAGCTGTCTTCTGACAAGTTGCTGACTTTTGATCTAGGAAATTCAATGAGTATGTTTCCCTCAATTCCCTAAGCAATTTGGACAGAAGTGAGCTTTGTTCTTGGAAATCATAGGAATTCTTCCTTGATTTCTCCTTTTGGCTTTCCCCCGGAAGCTAGATCCGCTGCTGTGACTTCCTAGGAGCTCTCCTCAGAAGTCATTTCTTTCACTCCACTTTGCTTCATCTTAATTCAACAGCCTGCTTGACCCAGGTCCCCATAGTGCAGAAGCAGCAGGGAGAAGTGCCGGGCTCAGCTGATCACAGGGACAACCTGAGCCAGCACTTCAGCAAGTGGAGAGCTGCTTTCTCCAGCTTCTCCCTGGAAAACACGAGTTTTGTGGAGTCATCAGCAATCCCAGATACTTTTATTTTAAGGAAGGAGTTCTTATCCATGAATTGGGGTTTTCAATTTTTTTATACTTTTTGATAAATGTATTTCAACACAATTGGCTTCCTTTTACTGTGCATTTTATTGCATGTGCTAAAAAACATTATTCTAAGAAGGGGTCCATAAACTTCACCAGTTGGCCAAAAGGGTCCACAATACACACACACACACACACACACACACACACACACACACACACACTCCTGTTTTAAAATGTTTAATGAAAGAAGGAAAAGAATTAGAGCTAGCATCAGAAATCAGATGTAGGGAAGGTAAACTGAATTTTTAAAAAAAAATCAGAAGTTACCCCATTTATCCACTTAGCTTTGCTTTGGTGAAGAGATTTGGACTGAGAACTCAGTTAACTAAATCCTATAATCCTAATTAATATATTTCCTCTCTGCCTTTCTTAAAGTCTCTCCTGCCAATGGAAAGTGTTATTCTGCAGCGGCTGGTTGAGGGCTGGGGAAGGGTGAGGAGACAATAACCAAGGCGAACTTGAGCATCTCTTCAAAATAATTTATTTCAAAAGCACGAACCAAACTGTCACCAACTTGATATGCAGAAAATGGGAACGCGACACTGGCAGACGGAGTAATGAGGGCAGAGAATGCACCATAGGTGAATAATGTCTAGGAATAACATGGCCATTTTAAGTAAGTAGGGTCTGGGAAAGATGCAAATTTGCCCTGCTTCATTTGAGTCCTAGGAAAAAGGACCTGAGCCCTCTGTCAGAGTCATGGAAGCTCAGCTGAAGCTCCTGCTGTCAGCCCATTAAGTTGGGTGGGGGGGAAGTGAGGGGGAGGGACTCTCCCCCACAGCCAGGAATCAGCCCATAGTCATCGAGATGATCATCAAAACCAGCACAGCTCAGAGAGGAGAGAGACTGGCTGACTTCCATCTCCTTTGTTTTCTGCAACTTATTAGTTACTCTTTTTCTTTATTCATTTCTCCTTATCATCACCACTGCTGTTTTGTGCTTTATCGACTACAGTTTCCTTACAGGTATAGCAAGTCATACTCTTTACCATCCATCATGCTGCTCCTATGACCCAGATGATCTTAGAGTTCAGTGATATTTATAAAATATCCCAAGAGATGCAGAAATTCTAGAAAAGTTCAGCCTTTTCTCCTCCACACTAGGGAAGGCAAGGCAGGACCCTGGACAGGGTCCTCTTGGACATCCAAATCTTTCCCAATCGTTCCTGTCTGAGCTATGTGATTTCCAGTGTTCTTTTGAAAATCCAAGAGACCATCACATAAAGAAATTAATTATGAAGTATAATCCTGACAAATAAGTGAGGTCCCATCCCAGATTCCTATGGAACACATAATAGCGGAAAAAACTGAGGAAACACTAGGAAAAATAGTGGGGAACTGATTTCTGCTTCCTCCAATAGGGAACAGCTACAATGGTATAAACTGTGCAGATTTTGCTTTATCAGAGGAGGTGAAGAAGGCCGGTCACGAGCAGTGTGATGGATGCAAAGTCTTCATGTTTAACAAAACTGCAAAGGGGGCAGTGACGACTTCTGGCCACTTGTCCCTACTGCCTGTCCCTGGTTTTGCTTTTTGCAAAGTGCACAGGACGGCCAGCTTCTCTCATTAGATCCACCTGCCCCAGAGCGTGCTGAATCTGCGTTTCCAGAAGGGAGCTGCTGTTTCCAGGAATGTGGGCTCAGCACTCAGAGACCAGATGGCCTGACAACAAACAGAGGAGCCTTATTTGAAATGGCATCTTTGGAGCGTCAGGATGTGTCTCTTGCAGACCTCTCAATATTGGGAGATTAGGCTAATTAGCAGCCCTTCTTCCTGAGGGGGAAAATGACATTCTCTAGGAGCCCTGATGGCCCTGCAGCTGCTCCAAAGCCAGTTGGCTCCTGAGAAATTCCTAGGAGTCTCCTATCCTGAAACGCTCGCAAGAAAGAGTTCTAATTGTAAGTGGGAGCTCCTGCTACTTCCCTAAGAGAGATGTGTAAAATGAGGGCTGGGCTAGCCCATCCCTAAGCTCCAATAGGACATCTCCACTTGGATGTCGCCTCAGCACTTCTAACTCAACTTATGCCAAACCCAGTTTATTGTATTTCTCTGTAAACCTTTTCCTCCTCTGACTTCCCTTTTTCTGCCTCTAATAACCATCCTTCAGCCGCAAACTTTGTTGCTATCTTTGAGTCTTCTCTCTCCCTCACCACCTAGAGTGGTCCTCCATTAAATTATCAAACCCTGGAGAGCCTTCCTCCATAAAAGCTCTCCAATTCACCCCCTCTATATTCTCTGCTATAATTATATCATCCCTCACCCAAACAACCCATCAAATATGATGTTGACACATAAACTAGGAAGAGTAAAGACAGAAAAAGAAAATTGTGAACTGCAGAATCCTAAGAGGTCTTCCTGACTCTACTCTCTGCCCCTCTTTCTAATTGGTCCTTCCTATTATTGACAGAACCATCTTTTTAATATATAGTTCTATTTATATCACTCGTCGCCTAGAAAAAAAAAAAAAAACTTTGGTAGTTTCTTATTGTCCTCCAGGTAAAGTTCAAATTTCCCTACCTGCTCTGGAAAAATAATCACAATCTAGTCCCATTCTGATTTTTCTTTTTTTCTTTTTTTTCTACTTCATTCCCTTAACTTAATTTATGTTCTGACCAAACCATTTTTTCCCTAAACAGTTAACTAAATCTAAATATGCCCTGAACTTCTATCTTCTTGGTATCCTCACTCACACAGCTCCCTCCACTTAAAAGAGCCTTCTCTCGCTTATGTAATCCCTACCCTGCTAGGAGCAATGGATACAGCAGTAGAGCTGGTTCAGCTCCAAACCAGCCTCATTCACTTACCAGCTGTATAACTCAGGGCAAATGACCTAACCTTTGTCTGCCTCGATTTCCTCGTTTGTAAAATGGAGATACAAATAGCAGCTATCTCCTACAGTTATTGTGAGGATAAAATGAGATATTTATAAATGGTTTTGCAAATCTTAAATATATAATATATATATTAGCTTAATATATAATAGCTTAATATAAGCTATTGTTATTTACTTTTACATCCTTTAAAATCCAAGTCTTCCCTGAAGCTGTTTCCCTTCAGTTATCTACTTTGCAGGGTTGTCATGAAGATAAAATGAGATATTTATAAAGTGCTTAGCCACATAGTAGGGGCTATATTATTGTTCATTCTCTTCCCCTTCCTTCTCCTCTTTTCAGTCCTTGGCCCTCACATAAAACCCTTTCTTTAATGAACTTAGAATATGTTCTTTTGAAGTACAGTTATCTGTGGTTTTGTCATATTCCCCCATAATATAATAAGCTTCATGAGGGCAGGGAACATCTTCTCTTGGAACTAGCATAATACACTTAATGTTGGCCGAAGTAAATGGCCATCCAGCTCGAAGATTCTGTATTTTTTATCAATTTCCCCTCCTAGGAAAAATAGTCTAAGTTTCTTTGCCTCTTCATAGTATTAATGTTAGAAGCAGTTTTCTTACCAATCAAGAAAGGTCATAAAATACAATAATTGGACACCATCCCATTAATAAGCAATGAGAAAAAACAAAACAAGGAGTCTGCTCGATTTTAAGAGAAACAGGGCAGTAAGTTTCCAATACCGGCAGAAATGAACTAGCAAATCTGACTCCAAGGGCCTGAATGTTGTGATCAGCTTATTCCTCTCTTACAACTAAGATCCTGGCCTATAAAGCCCAAAGAAATGTTCAAGTTCTTTAATTAGTCCCAACAGATCAGATGCTGAGAGTTTTCATCCCAGGTCTGTCCCTTATAAGCTGTGTTGTAGTAACCAACTCTGGGGCTCAGTTTCTTCATCTCCAAAATGGAGCTAAGACTATTTATACTACATTTTTATATAGTCATTAGAGGAAAGGGCTTTGTAAATCACAAGTCAAATTTCCTAAAATCAATTGTTCTAAGTATTTTTGGCACACTGGAGTTTCACTGCATTAAATACATCTTGAAACTAGTGGACTTGGACCAGGACTTTTTTATTATGGATATGTGTGTGTGAATGTTTACACATACATACACTTACACACACACGCACACACACACACACAAAGACACAGACACACACACACACCCCTCTGATCTCCTATGAAAAACTGAAAAATTTTTTTAAAGATGACTCATTTATACCAAGATTACCCAGGAAAGCCAGTGTCAAATAATGTAACTTTGTGATAGGAAAAAAATCATTTAAACAAAATATCTATCAAATGGAAACTGTGTGGCAGTTTCATGAGAATGCAATAGAATATCAGTGTGCCAAAAAAAACAATGATTATAAGAGATTCAGAAAAATATGAGAAGAACTGTATAAAGGGATAGAACAAAACCCTGAGAGAACAAGATATACAATGATTGTGATAACGCATATGAAACTACAAAAGGCAGTTGAGCTCAGCTAAACTTTCTAGAAAAGAGATGATTAAATCTGTATTTTATATGTACATACAAATATATACATGTATGTATATACACACATGCATTATGTATTCGCTTCTCTTGGTAAAGAGCTAGGGGGAAGGAGGCTACGGGCATGGAACGTTGGATATAGCATCATATGGAGTCGTCTTATTAACTTGGATCAACTCTTCTTTGTTCCAAAAGCAGGTGTGTGTATGTGTATGTGTGACAGAGAGACAGACAGACAGACAGAGACAGAGAGAGAGAGAGAGAGGCAGGGAGAGAAAGACAGGGACAGACAAATAAGCAGAAAGACAGAGAGACACTGAGAGGCGGTCAGAAAGAGAGAAAAAAAGAAAAAGACAGAGAGATAGAGACAGAGACAGACAGAAATAGACAGTGAGAGTGACAGAGAGAAAGAGAGAGAGAGACAGACACAGAGACAGAGAGAAGAAAGAGACAGAGACAAGAGAGACAGACAGAGAAAGAGAGACAAGAGAGAGAGACGCAGAGACAGAGACAGAGAAATAGAAAGACAGAGAGACACTGAGAGGCAGTCAGAAAGAGAGAGAAAGAAAAAGACAGAGAGACAGAGACAGAGACAGACAGTGAGAGTGACTGAGAGAGACAGGAAGAGAGAGAGATGAGGAAGGAAAGATATTGGGAAATGACTGATGTAAATGAAAGCATTAAAAACAGTCCATGTAGAAGCAGCTGCTTGAACAGAATAATCCTGCCCAGTCTATTCTGGCAAATAGCCTCAAGGTATACTTATCTAAAATTAGATAATTAGTTTTTTAAAAATATCTTACTGCATAAACAGGGGTCCTAAATACAATTAATGAGATAATAGAACCCAGTACTATAATCATAATATAACAATAACAGTAATGGAATCATAGATCTACTTCAGAAAAGAACCTGACAAACCAGTTAGTCTGACCTCTCTACATCATAATAGCTAGTATTTATGAAAATTTGCAAAGGGTTTCATATACATATGTTTATATATCTATACATACATATATGTATGCATGTACACAGACACATATATAATTGCCTTTGATCTTCACAATAATCCTGTGAGATATATATGTATATATGTATATATGGCTATTGTTAGTCCCATGTGATGCCCAATGTCTAGGCTTGGATAGTGTCTAAAGTAGGATTTGCATTCATGTCTTGTTGGGGCCAGGATCAATACTCTGCCTGAAACCTAACAAAATAAACTTAAATATTCCACTTACAAAGGTTAAACTCCATGGGTTTCAAATGTATTATAAAAAATCCTATCACTACTCCATTCATGAGTAGGATTAGTTAACTCAGTTGGCTAGAAACTTATGCTATGGACTCCAAGGCCATGGCTTCAGTCCCCATGGAGTTTAATTGATTTCATTCCAAAGATATATAACTCTAGCTAGAGTTTTCCCCAAGACAAAAAGGAGAGGAGAATGAATGAACAGACTGATGCAAATCCATCACACAACTTAGAATACAACTCTTAAACATGCTCTATTGACGGGAAGTCTCTAAAATTATCTGTACAAGAGAGAAACCTTTTAATGGTCTTCAAAACTCAAAGTTATGTGGATTCAATTTTTCAATTAAAAATTGGAAGGGGGGAGTCTAAACTATCTTGGGGATTGGGGAAAATTAAGTCCAGCCACCTTAGGAAGCGTAATGGTGTGAAGAACCTCATTTCTCATGACTGTTAAATAATTAACTTTCTATATAACATACATTGGTGCTGTTTCAAAATCACTGTGGCCTTTTAAGAAGCCAACCAACAGTTAAATACCTAATCATTCACCCAAAGTCAACTTGAAGGGTCTCCCTGAAATCAGCTGAGCACAGTGATATCCCCAAAAGCGACACAAAGCAGAAAACCAAAAAGGCAGTTACACAGAAATTTGTCTCAACTCAGGAGAGGGGACTCCTCTGCAGAGGGGTTCCAAACTGGTTTTTGCTGAACAAACAAGACTAAGGCCCATTGCAGTCTTCCCCCCCCCCACCTCATCTGATGAGAATCATCAGAAAATAATTTCATCCTTGCAGGCAGAAAGAACACAGAACAGAAGCAAGAGGGAAAATGAGTGCTGTGCTCGCACCAGGAGGCTTTTCCAAGGGCTAGCATCCCAGATTTCCCTTTGTGACAGAGTACATGTCAGAATTCTTTCATAAGCCTTAAACCCCGCTGAATGCTGGGAGATAAAACTGATTAGGACATAAACGTACCTGTAATGTTGTCATAGCTTCGGAAATTCATTTCAATGTGGTCCCACTCTAAGACCATACAGTTTTCCATGCTCGGCTGGGCAATGGCCACAAAAACATCATTCTTAGAGTTGAAGGTATCCACAGAAACAGACTGGTAGGGCAAAGTCTGATGCACCACAAAATCTAAAACCACAATTTTTTTTTTTAATGACCATAAAAACCACCTGCTGGAAGTACCCACAGTCACTTAGCTCCTACCTCATTTATCAATAATATTGCTGATAAATAATATTATTTATCAATAATATCCCCAGCCAGACTGGGGAGGGAGAGACAAGAAAAAGACAACAGGTTTAGATTCACTAAAAGCATCAAAATATAATTCACTTTGGAGGATCCTAGGGAACATGATGGTTGGCTCAGGATCTGCAGTCTATGTGATTGCTACTAAAGTTTCCTTCCAGGTGAGCAGCTTCAGAAGGAAGTTAAGGGATTTCAAATCTTTCTAATAAAATTGGCAGGAACAGCTTTTAAAGTTGTGGGAAGGAGGCTCTATGCCATAGAGGCTGCATGTCAAAAATCCAAGCTGGGAAGCTGATGTGAACCTTGCACATTGTATCAGCTTCACTAAGCAGTGCCTTGGAAATGGAAGCCCGTCCTGAAGCCTTAGGTGCAGTCTATTGTTTTTGCTCAACAGAAACACTTCTGTGAAGTCAAAAACCAAGAAAGGCAGCCTGACATACCTGTTTTCTCAGATCTTGGACTTCTGATGGGAAAACGGTGGATAATTGGTGAAAACAAAGCACAGAAAATACTGAAAAGGGAGATTGCCAAGCTTGGCTGGGAAAACCTGGCTTGGCTTGTAAGAATCAGGCAATAGGAGTGACTATGGAGCCTCAGTGGCATCTCTTGTCAATTTAGGTTCCTTCAAGGGCAGCGTTAGTGACTTGCAGATTAATTTGTAATGAGGAGTGGAGAAATAACCTGAATTTACTTACTTACTGATTCCCTAATTCTACAGAGAAATTGGGGGTTACTGTGGGATTTGGGGAGCCACATATGATTATTTCCCATCCGCATCTTATTAACAAATTCTTTATTTTGTATTTGGTGACAGCTCATTGTTCCCCCCATATCACTCAACAAAAACTCCCTAAGAAGACACTCAAAGGCTGGCCTGTCTAACCATGTGATGAGAAGGTGAATATTTTCTAAGTGATGCTGGATAGTAGTTATATGGCCTAGAGAAATCTGAGGCTGGAAAAATCGCCAAAGAATTATCAAATAATAACTAACCTGTGACCAATGATTAGCCTACACAGTAAGTGGATAAATTTTACCCAAATGCTCTCAGGGAATAAAGATTAGACCTAAAATTTCATTTATTTAAGGAATTCCCAGGTGAGGAAACCCTTCCGAGAAGCAGATTAGTTTCTCTTCAACCTTAGGTTTTGGAGAATTATCCTGGGGCACTAATGACCTGTCCAATGTCAGGCAGCCAATTAGTATCAGAGATGGAACTTGAATCCAGGGCTTCTTGGATTTAAAGCTAATTCTCTGTCCATTACACTACACTGCCCTCCTGTTGTCACTTCACTGGTCGCCTCCTCTGTTCCAGTCACAATTAAGCTCATACCCTGCTAGTAGTGATAACTATAAAATCCTAATCCTGCTGGCCAATCAGACCTTCTGAGTGTATGAACAACACCTTTTTCCTTTGTGCCCTCCACATTGCTAGCACCAGGTTTCCACGGATACAATAAATCAGTAAATCAGGTTTTAGGCTTTTATGTCCTCATTTGGGGTTTTCTTGGCAGAGATACAGATGGTTTACTGTTTCCTTCTCCAGCTCATTTAACAGATAAGAAAACTGAGGCACACAGAGTTAAGTGACTTGCCTGGGGTCACACAGCTAGTAAATGTCTGAGGTTGGATTTGAACTCGGGAAGATGAATCTTCTTGATTCCAAGTCCATAGCTCTATCCCCTATGGCGCCACCTAGCTGCACTCATACTTGTTAGCTTAATGAGTATTTGTTGACTCTTTCTGGCACAGAATTTCTCAGTAAAACTTGGGGATCTCTTAGGGAAAGAACGCTCCTAGAGGTTCCTGTCATGATTTTAGTCAGCTGAAAGCTGCGGCTGTCAGTAAGCCCCAGCTGAATGAATTGATGCTGGCAGGGAAGCCATAGCTAGAGCAGAAAGGATATTGCTTCGATCCATGGTAGACAGGATTTGATTGGGATGGTCCAGGCACAGGAGGAGGGAAGAAACAGAAAGGAATAGGGATGATGGCAGAGTAAGTGGTCCCTCAACAAAAAGGAAGACAACACTAAAAAAAAATTGGAGTTCAGATAATTAGGCTTTGCTACAGCCTATTCAGCAAGGAGTAAAATGAGTCTCTCAACCTGGGTCCATCCTGCTTTTGCTGACAGGTCTCATTGAGAAGGAAGAAGAGGACCTTGCCAATTTTCTTGTAGATATAAAGATGACAGATGAAACCGAGAGGAGGAGGGGGACTTGGTAAATAGTTCCATGTTCACACTCTACGGATGTGTAAAAGGATTCAAAAAAAAAAAAACACAGCTGTGTTCTTTTAATTACAAAAGATATGACTTTCAACTTTCTTTATTGGGTTTCCTGTTTTATAAGTATAATCCAAATCTGCCAAGAGAATCAAACAAATCCCAGCTCACTCATAACTCAAAACTCTTCCTGGTTCACATTCGTCTCCTAACTGCACTCTTAATTCTCAGACACATTAACGTTCCATTAAATATACGGTTCTTTTAAATTGTCAGGTTTTGTAATTCAGCAGCAGTTTTAGTCTTTAAACAGTCATGAAATGAGAAGTTATAACTGCAAAAGGAGGAAGATGATTTAGAAAAAACAAATTCTAGAAACTATCCTCTACGAGTCCATTACGCCCTCCTGTTGGTGAATCCTTTTGGTAAAAGCGTTTGCATCTACTTAATATATACTGAATATCTGGCATAAGGAAATCAGTTAATGGCTGGAACTGTGAGTCTAATTCTTAATGAGAGACATTTAGACAAAAAGGAAGGATGAAAGGAAAAGGTGTGTGGGGGATTGGAAGCATTTACATAAAATCCCTCATTTACCATTAAAGATTGGTTAGCAGAAGCATACTCATCCTGAACCGCTCTCAAAGTCTGAATATATTGGCGTGACATCAACTCATAAGTGATAAAGTATTAATAGGCCTCTGGAGTCAGAGCTGCTGCTTCTGCTCTTGTTGGATCCGGTTCATGATGTCAGTGGGACTGTTACGATTTAAATCTGCCTCCCACTGGAATCAACAGAATTTCCACGTGACGATTTCTAGCACACTTACTAAATAAATTAGACATGATATAGATCGTATATGGAGAGAAAGCGTACATTAATGCATCACTTCTCTCTGCATTTTCATTAGCCCCCGAAACAAGAGAGACAACAATCAGGATGTAAAATTCACTCCTGCAAAGAAATCTGGTCACTTCACCTCACACAGATAATACTGTGAGATCCTAAAATTAGCCTGAAGCTGGGGGTGGGAGGTAGAGGAAAAGGAGCTGTGAGCTCAATATGCATGGGTGAAACTTCACAGCCCTGACTTGTGATGTTAATGGCTTCTATAGCTTTCCTATACTACAAAAGAAACAACAGCCAGCTTCCCCTCCATAGAGGCAAGCAGGGATGAAAGGTTTAGATGCTCCATTTCTGAAAGCGTCACTTGGCAGGAAAATGACATCCTACAAAAGAGACAGACCCCTTTCTGAATTCCTAACATGGCTCTAGCTTTGGACTCTCTGGTTTTCTTAGTATTGTTCTTCAAGATAGCTTCTCCTGGAACCTTTATTCCCGCAACAGAGGGAGCAAAGTAGGGTCTGAGCAAAGAAGGGAGAGCCAGTAAGTCATAATTTCCTGACCTAGTTTTTTACAAAGCAGTGTTTCTATGGTCTGGGCAGGTCATAATTTTTCTGTGCTAGTTTCATTGCAAGGGAAGAAACTTAAAATTAGGCGACTGGTTCCTGTTACAGGAGGGAAAATAGCAGAGCTGGAAATGGCTATTTTTTCCCTTTATTGGGAAGTTTTATGGCAACCTGGTCTCAAAGCCAGTCAGGTGCTACCTAATTCATGTTAACTAATGAAAAGCCATTGATTGTGCATGGTTTAAAAACCATTATCAGGTCTCTGTAAACTCATGAGTTCTAGATTTAGGGCGGAAGTCAGGTGCTGACCATTTTGGACCAAGCTACCTCTTCTTTCCCACGTCATTTCAGTGATCATCGCCATCATTTACATAGCTCCTACTATGTATCAAGCACTACGTAAATATTGTCTCACTTGATTCTCACATAAATTCTAAACTTCTCAAAAAAGCCCTAAAAGGGAAGTGCTGTTATTATCCTTATTTTTATAGTTGAGGAAAATGAGATTAACACAGGTTAAGTGACTTGCTCAAGATGACATCACTAGTAAGTGTCCGAAGGTGGATTTGAATTCAGATCCTGGATTTTTTAGGTGCTGCTTCATGGTGTTCTATGGCAGGAATCTCCCCTAATATAGAGCCTCTTTTAGTACCCAGATCTCCCTCCACCCCAAGGAGTCAGGAAGACATTACCCTTCCAAGCTATTGGAGAGAGAACATGAGCATCCTAACGTTCTAAAGTTGGCAAGGTGTTCATATTCCAGCATACACTGAGAGAAAGAGGAATGAACAGGGAGGAGGGGTAGGGTGAAGGAGGCCAAATTAATGACTTAGAACATGTCTCTGCATTTAAGAGCGGAGATGGAGAAAGGAGATCAGGCAAAAGGTCCAGTAGGATGAGGGTGAGGGGGCTGGGAAGCTGGAGTAAATCTCAATGGTCGATAGGTTTCTGATAGCTACTGAATGGTCTCCCTAGTAGTGGGCAAAGGATTAAAGTGCAATGACATTGAATCTCAAAGGATCCAGGCAAACAAAAAAGCCCCTGTTGAGACACAAATGACAAGGAGATGGTGACAGAATTTCAGTGACTCCCTGAAATTCCAGGTTTTCTATTAGACCAAGACATTGCTTGCATGGCCACCTACTTCCAAAGGTTGAATTTGAAAAAGATCATGTGGTCAGTTGGTTTGGTTTTTTTATTAAATGGACATTTGAATGAAATAACAAAGGCAGGGAACATGGTACAGTGGGAAAAGCTCTGATGGGATGTGAATCCAGAAAATGGGTTCAAGTACCATCTCTGTCACTGACTATATGAATCTGAACAAATCCCTTCATTTTCCCTCCTCCTATATAATTTCCAGATGATCTCCAGGGATGTCTCCCAGTTCCAACATTCTGTTGAATGTTTTGGGCTCTGACTACCTAGTTTCACTTTTTTCCCCCTTGAATTTGCATTCTTCATTCTCCCGGCTTCTCCTTTAGCATGTCCTGGAGCTTTGGAGATATCAACTATCAGTCTGAATGCTTCTTTTTCTATATTTGGTAAGCGACTTTCATATCATTCCTTTATTGATTCGCTTTATCTTTAAAGCTTGCCTTCAAAGAGGCAAAAACTCAGATCTTTTCATCTTGAAGACATATAACTGATATTTTGTTGTATTACTCCATGCAGTTAATATTTTAATTTTGTTATCTGACAACCTTCAAAAGAACATAAACTGCAACTTTGAGGTTATACTCGGGATATTACTTTCGGGGAGGGGAAAATCAAATTGTCACCAAAAAACTTTCCCCCCAGATGTACAAACACTCATTGTTGTTCCATTTTCCATTTTGATACTAATTGCAATTTGCCTAACCATACCCTTTCTAAGGAGCTGCCTGATTGATTTATTGAGATAAAGGGCTGACTAATGAAATAGGATCCTAGGGCAGAGCATGATTAAGCCTGGTGGAATTTTAATTCCCTAGCTTTTTAAATATTCTTTTGGAAGAAAAATTCGCCTCCAATTCTTTTTCCTTACCCTTTTGTGTTAACTTTGTCAAGAATTGTGAAATTTTCCTAAAATGGTTTTAATAATAGAACATGTCCCCCTTTTTTTTTGAAGCTTCAGTTCCACTCCCCATAGACATTCTAGCAGAGAAGAAAAAAATGAAATGGTTCTAAATATGAATCTTCAATTATTTATGGTGTGGTTAAAAAGATACATTCTGAATACCTGTAGTGGTGCATTCATAATCAAAACTGGCCACATCATTTAACTTCTTTTCCTGATATTCTGGTGGACCAATACACAGGACATCAGAAACAGTAGAATTTGTCATCTTTAACCACAAATACAACCACTTGGCTTTGCAGTCACACTCAAATTTATTGCCCCTTAAATCTCTAAAAAAACACACAGAAATAGACATGTTTGAAATGATTGGTAATAATGCAAAACAGTAGCACTGTTAGTACCCTCATATATTTCAATTCCCCAAAACATCGGATCTGGCTTTTGGAATTTCCCAATCATCACAACCTATTTCTTTTTTGATTTGTCACAACAACTTTATTTAAAAGATTTCTGAGCTCAGGACTTCAGTTTTATGGTAAAGAGAGAGCACTCGTGGCTCACTGAAAAACTGTTGGGGTTGTTGTATCACCTTCTCTTCAAATACTACTAAAATCACCACCTTTCCATGCAAAACAAGTTTGGTATAAGAATCCTATCGACACAGGTCCTCACCCACTCAAACAGGACGGAACAGGGAAATATTTCACAAGCACAACTGCAACACTGAGTTGTTTAAGCCCAACCCGGCCAAAAACAAAAACTGACAAACAACATAAAATAAGTAATAGCCGACAGCCATAGGGATGGGTGGGTTAGAGTAGAAGGGCCCACTTTTAGGGTCTAACTTAATCTTAATAAAAAAATGCATTTGAAAATTACAAAAACTAACAAAATGTACACAATATACATACAAATAACACAATATACTCTGGCTTTATCACAGAGCTCAGCAAGAATGCAAACAAAAGGGGGAAGAGGAAACATATAAAATCCACGATTAACTGGGCCATAATGGCAAGCAAATATAATGTGGGTTTGCATTACTTACAGTTCAATCAGTGAATCTAAATCACTGAAGACGTCCCTTGGAAGTGTTTTTATGTGGTTATTGGCCAAAGAACTGGAAGAAGAAAGTAACATTTCAACATGGTTATTAACTTTATTCCTCTTCATTCTGAAGTCACTTAAATAAAGCTAATGATGTAAAATAAAAACCTAATGCCTTCAATTCAGAAGTATTCAACTTTGTCAAGTGGATGCTGGAGTTAGGAAACTAGTTACAAAGAGAAAAAGCATTACTACTCAGATTGTAATTTAGGGTCTGGATTCTTGGGACTATAATTCACAATTATATGATAATCTTTAAGCAATATTAGACATCTGCCTCTTTTATTCAAGAACAATTTATAAAGTATTTCATCTGTTTAAAAAATCCTCATTGATACAATGAGAGGGTACAGTAGATAATCTCTAAGGTCCTTTTCAACACTAATATTTTATGATATATGACATCCTTCTTTCAAGGAATTATACACAATTCATCAATAATCATTTTAATACCTGAAGAATAAATACAAGAAAGGACTCCAAAAAGTACATGGTTACAAAATCACTTTTATGTCTTGGTTTCTAAGGCTTGTATGTATAAAGAAACTTCAAAGGCCCTGGGCTCTTCAGAGGGTAGCCTCTTATAGGCAGTTATTTTCTCATTAACATCAAAAGTTGATTTTTAGCAACTGAAATAGGAGAATCTGGGAAGCTGTAGAGTGCTTTTATTAGCCCCAAGCTTCTCTCCGAATCAAAAATTGATCTTTTTAATACCAAAAAGTGAGTCTTCCTTTAAGGCTAGAGGACCACAAATAATCTTCAAAGAATCAAAACTGGGTGGGATTTAAAGAACAAAAGGCAAGTTGACCACAGCACAAAACCAACAATGGTTTGCAGGCAAGAAGAGATCTCATATAAAAGACATCTAATCATTCCATATGGAAAAGGAAATGAGTCAATCATGTAGTGAGAGGGAAGTAACCCATATGGACAGCCTGAGGACCACACTACTACCTATGTGAAGGCATAACAGCACCACCCTCCCATCCCCTCAGAATACTTGGTGGACTCTTTTCTCAGGATCTGTGAGAGGACATGGGAAAAAGTCAATCAGAGTGTGAAGGGATACACAGGTTAGCGTATCCACATTGGTGGGATCGTGGAACCTTGGAAAAACTGAAGTAGCCAAGCAAATGGATACCTTTTCTGTTTCAACTCATGGTTGGGGGTGGGGGTCTTACTAGGTATCTCCCCTAACAACTCTGTTAAGAAAGGGGGAACATCCATAAATGTGGAATGCTACATATGCCTGTCAGATTTTTGAGATATTTATTGTTTTGCTGATTTTTTCTCTTCCCTTTTTATTTTATTTTATTTTTTAAAATGTGTTATATGAGATAGGTCTCTGGAATGGGGGTGAGTTTTTACATTGCCTAAATTTCTCCCTATATTTCTGCATCCCTATAGGTATAACAAGATAAAATTCAGGCAACATAGAAAAACAAAAGATACCAATAAAAGTTCATTTAAAAAAACACTTTCTAAACTATGATATCCAAACTTTCAGGGAGAAATGAAACTATGAAAAAGTTACTAACTGTTCATATTTGGTAAACCCTCTACTGGAGTTATATCTCAAGAAGGTCATTGACAATAAGAAAAGATTCAAATATTCATAGAAGCACTATTTGTTAGTAGCAAAAAATAAAAATAAAAAGGCAAGAAACAAATCATGAATATAACTATTAGAGGCTAGCTGAACCAAGTGTGGACTCTTTGAATGTAATAGGATACTATTGTGCATTGGGGAATAAAAAATATGTAAAAGTCAATGAAATGTGAGAAGCCTTGGATGAAGTGACTAAAGAAAACAAAGCCAAATGTAGAATGACAACATTGTAAACGAAGACCCAATGAGTACAAAAAACTCAGGGTAAACAATGGATGATGCTTGGACCAAATCATCAAAGCTTGTCCTTCTTTTCTGCTAAACATAAATTACAAACATGGAAATCCACCTATGCTGTCAAATTAAATCATGCTTTTTAAGTGGTTTCCACTTGATACTTTTCAAGGAACATGCTTCACTTGGGAGGGGGGTGTTGTTCATTGGTTTACTAGAACAGAGCCACTGGGTCAAAATCTAAAATATCACGATTTTAAAATATTAAACAAATTAAATAAAAATTTTTATTTCACCTTCCAACCTAAATAAATACCACAACTGACTCTTTTCTTGTGATTCAGGATCTCTAAGCACCGTAGTATCATTCTGAACACAAAAAACTGCAGTGTAGGTCTATCAATGTAGAAAATTTAGTGTGATAAACTTGATTCTTTTCAACAATGAAGTGATTCAAGGCAACTGCAACAGACTTATGGAAAGTGCCATCTTCATCCAGAGAGAGAACTATGGAGACTGAATGTGGATCAAAGAATAGTACTTTCACCATTTTTTGTTGTTGTTATTATTTGTTTGCTTGGTCTTTTTTTTCTTTTTGGGTTTTTTTCCCTTTTGCTATGATTTTTCTTGTACAGCATGACAAATATGGAAATATGTTTAGGAGAACTACACATGTTTAACCTTATCAGCTTGTTTGCTGTCTTTGATGGGAGAGAGGGAGAAAAATTTGGAACACAAGGTTTTGCAAAGGTGATGTTGAAAATTTTCTTTGCATGTATTTGGAAAAATTAAATACTATTTAAAATAATAATAAAAATGTAAAAAGTTTAGGAGATTGAATGTGACCTGACCACAAAACATAGCTTTAAAGATGTTTGTAAACACATAATTCTCTTAGATGGACAACTTTCCTAGGATGGTCATTGTTCTCTTTCTCTTGAAATTAAAAGTATTCAGGGCTTGAGGAATCCAAAAGATTGAAGGAAAGGCCAAGTTGGGTTCCAGTTCATTGAAATTTCATAATCTTAGGAGAGTAAGAACATTCTGAAGAGCTAAAGTCAAACCAAATCAGTAACTACCTCACGTATCTGGTAATACAACCAGTCTCCCAAAATCCTCCTGCCCAAATTATCTAGATTGCCTACCTTGATCAGACTCAAATGTAGAAGAGACTTCAGAAATCATCTAATTCACATTAAAGTCTAAAATAATTTGTTCAGTAAGTCACTGGCTCTCCATTTCAACTAAAAATCATCTCATTTATTTTATTCCTGAAGCGAACTAACTGTACTTAAGAGTCTGTGTCCGTTAGGATTCTTAAGTTTAAGAGAAAGCAGATCCCCTAAATGAGAGTTACAGATTGGCATATTTTAAAATATGCTTTGTGTTTATCTGTGTACCCAGCAAGTAACTATACGCGGATGCTGTTTCACTAAGGGGAAATATGGAAGTGGATGGTACTAAACAAAGTCCAGGCAACAAGCCTGGTCAGAAGAGTGGGCTCCTTCAAGACATCTGGAAATCTCCTCTGCATTAAAGAGTCCAAAAGGACTTTTGAAGTTATCTAGCACAACCTCTGCCTAGAGGAGAAGTTCCTTTAAAACCCAGGCTTCCATGAGACTGTGATTTCCTATGAGTGTGTGTGTGGTATGACCATTGTGATCATCCATACATGGACTTGACCAGAACCATTGTAATCATCCATACATGGACTTGCCCAGGACCATTGTAATCATCCATACATGGACTTGCCCAGGATCAGGGATATGTTATAGTGACTGGAGCTTCTCAACCTTTTCCATCCCAAGATTTGCCTAAATTTCTGCACCTCCCATTCTTTCCACACCAGAGGAAAGAGAGGTCCCCCTGTACTGTGAAAAATCTGCAAAAATGGCCAAAAGTGATCTCTGCAGCTGGAGTTGGGATTCTTTGAATGGAATATTCTTGATGATGATAAACATGAGGGGAAAAAATGGGAAGGATCCATGGGACTGGAAACCTAAAACCAATTCATTGGTGTTCCTGTCTTATTGTCCCTTCCTGTTCCTTCTTCCCCAATAGAATACAAGCTACGGGGGCCAGCGACTGTTTTATTTCATCTTCACCCCTCAACTCATCTAAGGCTACTTGTCCTTCAGACTCAGCTAAAGTCCCGCTTCTTTCGTGAAGTTCTAATCCAGCCTCCACTGAATTCTCTCATCCCCAAATTCAGCACATGCAGTCCAAATTCAATTACAGACTCCCTGTATGGTTTTTTGTTCTCATGTATGGTAACCTTGCCTCTTAATCAGAAGTAAATTCTTTAAAGATGAGGGCCCTGTCTAATTGTATTTCTTTATCTTTCACTGGGTCCAGCAAAGTGATGAGCATGTGCTCAATCAATACCCGTTGTTTCATTGACTGCTGAACCAGTTTTTCCCAGTTACAAACACTGGGTAAGTTAGGTGCCCTTGGAGGTGATGTTTATTATACTGGAAACTACATTTAGCAATGAAAGAATTTAGGTCATTCTCTGTGAAGAAACCAACTAACTCCCAGTTAAACACTGGAACGTTATAGGAGCATGGATCCCAAAGGAAACAAGAAGCTTCTCTCTGTTTCACAAACACACACACACACACACACACACACACACACACACACACTCTTTCTCTATATGCTCAATTCACTTCTGTCTAAACTTGTGCTCTAAGACCATATAAGTCTATAGGTAACTAGGTCAACTAGACTTTTCAGTCTGGCCTAACTCAGGTGGTCAAATAGCCATAAACTTCATTAATGATTTATCCAGAATCTTGGAAAAAGAAAAAGAAAAAAAAAGAAGCAAACAAAGAGAAAGAGAGAAAGACAGAGGGAGATAGACAGAGAGAGAGGAAGAAAGAAAGAAAGAAAGAAAGAAAGAAAGAAAGAAAGAAAGAAAGAAAGAAAGAAAGAAAGAAAGAAAAGAGGAAGGAGGAAGGAAGGAAGGAAGAAGGAAGGAAGGAAGGAAGGAAGGAAGGAAGGAAGGAAGGAAGGAAGGAAGGAAGGAAGGAAGGAAGGAAAGAAGGAAAGAAAATCTCTTTTTTCACTTGTAAAATGAGAAAATTGAATTATCTCAACCATTTCATGATCTATGGTTATTTAGTCTCCACTTGAAGACTACCCTCTTCCTCATTTAAGGGCACCAGGACCGTCTGTTCATGACTGCTGTTTGCCAGCTATTCAGAACTGTTTGCTTACCAAAACCCTTCCTTGCCAACAAAACTGCTTTGGTTGAGCATGCTTAATTCAGATTGCAATTCCATGGAGAAAATCCAGACTTTTTTATAGGATAAAAAAAGCAATAGGATATAAGACGTAGGAGTTGACTCTAAAAAGATTCAGGACCTGGAAGAAGGGAAGTGTCTGGAAAAAAATATCAACCCCACTGAGGTCTCCAGAACACTTTCTAGGCTCAATTCCTATTTTCATAAAGAAGTTTTTTCCAAGCCTTCAGTTCCCTCTCTCATCCCCTCTCATTCCTGGGGTATTCCTTTTACGCAAGACAGGGCTCTAAAATCACTGATCTAAGAATACTGAACAATGAGGGCAATCTATCCATGCTAACAGATACTTGGAACCAGTTTTTCTTAAGATAACTTTACTTTTTTAAACAGTATTTTCTCCACACCATCTCTCCCTTTAAATTTTTTTTTGATAATCTTCTTATAATTAACATATAGTCAATAAATAACAGAGCAATGTTATCCTCTTTAAATATCACAGGATGTTTGGTTTTTTTTTCCCCACATGGACATGCCATACTTCCTAACTAACTAAAGACAGTGGAATATTTTTACATTTGCAAAAATGCATGATCATTTCAAGTTTTCATGGATCCCTCCCCCAAAAAGAGACAGAGAGAGAGAGAGAGAGAGAGAGAGAGAGAGAGAGAGAGAGAGAGAGAGGGAGAGAGAGAGAGACAGACAGACGGGGGGGGGGTATTTTTCCTCATTCTGAAATATCTAGTCAAATCAATCTGTAGAATTTTTAAAGAAAAAAAAGATCATCGAAAAGGTGTGACTCAAGTTATGAATTAATTCCATATTTAAAAAAATTCTGCACTAAAATTAAAGAAATCATTAAAATGTACCATCTATGAGAGAAAAAGATTCAGAAGAGAGAGTTATAAAAGACCTACAATGTTGGAGAAGTCATAACTTTTTCTCAAGTTTCATCAGTCTAATGAAGGGAATGGACTAAATCATCTTTAAGGTTCCCCTAAAATTCTAATTTGGAAAAAATAAGAATTATTCATTGAACTGGTTCAGGATTCTATTTCCATTGAAAAGGGAACTTTGCATTTCTTATCCCCTCCACTTAGAAACAGACCACCTCCCTCCCCAAAGTTCACTTTGACTTTGCAGGAAGGTTGGTCTACAAAACTGATCTATCCCAATGAAGAAAAAGACCAGCTACAACAGTGGTCAAAACTAGAGATCAGATAACGATGGAAATGGGAGACGAATACAAATTATCAGGCATTATATAAATAATTGAGGAACGCCTCTGAGGGAAAACTGAGGGAGTACTGCCATACAGTAATAACTGTCTGAGTGAACAGAGAAATTCCCAGCAAGAGCACCTCACTCCGTACATCAATGGTCCCCAACGCAGTTTAAAGAACTTACAGGTGAGTTAGGTCACGGAGCCCACGGAATGCATTTCTTGAAATGGTTTCAATTTTGTTTCCTTCAATGAATCTGCAAAGAAAAGCAAACATTGTTAACTGCATTCTGTCATCCTGACATTTTAAAAATTCTTTTTTCATGGTGGTCCCTGATCAATCTCAGAAAACAAAACTGAATAAAAAGCATCTTTGGTGACTGCCAGTTTATGTACCAGGAATTTTCAATGCAGAGTAGAAGAATATGATAATAAATAAATGTGCTTCCTTGTGTGTGTGTGTGTGTAATAGTAGCATGAAAACATTGAGAGCTGGGGATAATGTAAGTAAGAATGCTTTAAAAATAATAAAGCTCTTTCTATATGTGCAAGGTGGAATCATTATAGCAAGATTAGAGTGATTCTTAGCATTTTCTGCTTCTCAAATCCACTTACGTTTCACTATCTTTGGCTATTAAGACAATTCAGTTACCGCACACAGGTACTCATGGACCTGGTCCAGACCTCATCTTTTCATCCACAGATGATTATAACTGCCTCCTATTTGGTCATCCAGCCTTCAGTCTCTTCCTTCTCCAATTCATCCTCTACGGTACTACCTGAGTCATCTTCCTAATGCATTATGGCTCTATCAGTTCTTGACTTAAAACCTTCAGTGGATTGCTGACTAGTCTAAACTCTTGGCTAGCATTCAATGCCCTTTGCCTAAAGCTTTAACTAAATCCTCCCACTTTCTCTTATGCTACTTTTCTTCCCATACTTTTTATTCTTGCTAAACTAGACTACTGACTATTGTCTACTTTTCTCACCATGCCTGCCCTATCAGATCTCTGAATTTCTTTACACTGTCCCTTCCCATAGCTAGAATGAACTCATTCCTCCTCTCCCCTTCATCTTCATTTATTAAAGCTGTTCCTTCCTTTAAAGCCCAAATCATGAAGATTTCTATGGCCACCTCCTAAGTGAACATCACCTCTGACTCCTCAAATTTTTCCTATCACTCGGCTCAGCCATCTCCTTTACATCCATTTCATTCTTCCTTGCATCATGGTTACCATATTCTTGTTCTTTGCATTTAAAGGTGAGCTCCTTGAAAGCACAGACTGTCTTGGATGTATATTTGTGTCTCCAGCATCAGAGATTTAGTAGCTGCCCTGTCCCAAGTAGGCAGTGAGTGTGTTTATTGAACTGAATGGTCCTTTGAGCATTCCTGGGGAAATTTATCTCCTATTGGAGTATTTATTCCAGAAGAGTGGTGAAAATGGCTTGCTTTTGACAAAGAAGAAAGATCACAACTTTTAAAATAAATTACTCTCTTAAAAACATGTATATAAATGAAAAACCCGCATGTTACACAAGCTTATTTTGTACCTAACTTCCATTATTAACTAAGAGATGTGTTCTTTTTTAGGAAATATTTTGGAAGTGATTATATCTAGGAAGTAAAAGAGATGGAGGAAGGGAATGAATCCATGCCCATTCACTCAACACATTTAATGAACATCTTTTTGTAGACAACTAATGAATTAAAAAGCACTTATCAAGTACTTATTAATCCTAAGCATTCATGATAATGCTGATGATATAAGGGAAAGGAGGGGAAATAACCCTGTTCCTACCCTCAAGAAGCTTACATTCTAATGGGGGAGCAACATACACATAAAAAGTTATACAAGAGATAGAAACAGAAGTAATGGAAGGTGACCCAAGAGGAGGTGGTAATAATGGCTGGAGGAATAAGAAAGGATTCTTGCAGAAGGCCATTTTTGAGCTGGGAATTGAAGAAAGTCAAGGAGATGAAAGGAAGAGAGGAAGCATTTGACCATTCTCGGCATGGGGGACAGCCAGCAAAAAAAGGATGGAGTGTTGTGTTGAGGAACAGCAAGGGAATCGACAGAGTGTTTATGGAAAACTAGGAAAGGACCAGATTGTGCAAAGCTTCAAATGCTAAGAATGGAGTTCAGATTTGATCCAAGAAGTAAGAGTGAACCATTAGCATTTATTAAGTAGGGTGGGACATACTTGGACCTTCACCTCAGGAAAATAACTTTGGCAGCTATTTGGAGGATATGTAGGAACGAGGAGAAACTAGGCTATTTCAATAGTACAGATGAGAGGTGATCAGGGATAATTTAGGGAACTGGTCATGGGAGTGAAGAGAAGGGGACTATGGAAGAAATATTCTGCAAAATGCAATTATAAGATATGATCACTGAATGGATATGTGGGATGAATGAGAGTGAGAAGTGAAGAACAACATCAAGGGTACAGACATGAGTGAATGGAAGGGTTGTAAAACAGTACTCAGCAGTAAGGGAAGTTTGGAAGAAGAGTAGGTTTGGAGGGGAAAGACAATAAGGTCTGTATTGAACATGATGAGTTTGAGATGTCTACATGGCAACCGGTTTTAAATGTCAGTATAGTAGTTGATAATGAGGGACTGGAGCTCAGGAGAAAGAGTAGGGCTAGAAATATAGATCTGAGGGTCATTGGCATAAATATTACAATTCCCCATGGAAGGTGATAAAGAAAACAAGTGAAAGAATATACAGAGTAAAAAGAAGATGGGTCAGATACTTGGGGGAAACCATTCCCTGCATAAAGAACTTATGATCTAGTAGTAAGTCCCATTTGGCATATAAGACACTATCCCTGCCCACAGGAAATCTACCAGGAAATCCCATCATCCCTGTCTACAAAGAGAGTCTGATCAAATAAAAAGTCCTATTGTATATGAGACACTCTTCCTGCCCAAAGGAAGCTTATAATCTCGTAGGAAGTCCCATTTGGTATAGAAGACACTCTCCCTGCCCATAGGAAGCTTATAATGTAGTAGGAAGTCCCATTTGGTATATGAGACACTCTCCCTGCCCAAAGGAAGCTTATAATCTCGTAGGAAGTCCCATTTGGTATAGAAGACACCATCCCTTTTCACAAAGGGCTAATGACCTAATGGTACATAAGACACTTTCTGCCCACAAGAAACTTATGCTCTTCTAGCAGGTGTCCTTTGGCCCATGTCATTTGTCCAGCTTGCTAAGCAGAGCAGCAGCTCTACCAGTGGCTAAAGAAGGAGGCAGGTTCTTGCTATGGCTAGCACAGTAACATAAGATCTTGACTTTTCTTTTCCCGTTTATATAAAAGCTCAATATGTAGAATTTTCCTATATGAAATATGATTCAAGGAAGAGATTCTATGTCCAAGTCTCCTGCCAGAAATCCCTCAAGTTCCAGAGCTGAGAAACAGTATGATGCAGTGAAAGAAACATGACTGAATTTGGAGCCAGAAGAACTAACTAATAAAGGATTATGTTATCATAGGCAAGTCACTTACTTCTCCTTGTGTTTCAGTTTCCCCTTCTGTTAAAAATCATAATAATATTCATTCTGCCTAGCTCCTGGGTGCCAGGAGCATCAAGCAAAATAATGTTCATAAAGCGCTTCATAAACCATGAAGCACAAGGCTGTCACCTAGGCTTGTTACAAGAAGCTCGTTCCCCAATTTACCAACTGTAGAGTAAGACAAATCCACAGAGTGAGTAGGTGTTCACTGAGGAATACCAGTAACAGCTGTGGACGACTCAAATCACAAAATCTGATTCAGCTTCTGAACATCAACAACACACATGCAGAATTTTAATATGGTTCTCTCTGTGGCTCTGAATCTTCCCAGTGTTAACAGTCATACGACAATGATGCAATTGCTTGGGAACTTGGAGCATTGAGTGTAGTTCTGGCTACCTTTAAAGGACACTGACCAGCTAGAGTGGCTCCAGAGGAAGGTCACCAGCTGGAGATCAGATCTGTTCAGAAGGGGAAGAGAAGACTTGGGAGAACTGTAGGGGAAAATGAGAGCTGCCATCAAGTATCCAAAGGGAGTGGTCCATCCAAAAGGGAACAATTCTACAGAATTAGGAGCAAAGGCATATCTCTCTCAATTAGAGCTGTCCAAAAATGAAATAGGCTGCTGCCTCATGAGAAGCTTTCCCCACAAAACCTGGGTGACCACTTGTCAAGAAGATTCACCAGCTGGAACAGATGTTCTCTGAGATCCCTTCACCTCTGTGGTCCATTAAACTACTTTTTCATTATCTGACTCAGGCACTAGCACCCATTTAAAAAAAAATAAAGCAAGTAGAATTGCTCTCAAGGCCTAAAAACCACCAAGAAAAAGAAATAAATAAATGAAGGAAGGAAGAGCCAAATATCTTTACAGATCTATGCTCAAAGTGACTTTGTCTGGAAATGTCTGACTTCCTGTATGAAGCTTTTGACTCTGTGGAACTAAGGTTCTGCTTAGAAAGGTCATTGTGGTTTCCTTATCTATTTTATGGGACTGTTCAGAATAATGTGCTATATAAGCAGAGATTACCATTACTACTGGTTACAAATAATATTTTTTTTTTGGATGGGAAGGGATATGGACCTGTGATTTCCTTATCTATTTTACAGGACTGTTAAGAATAATGTGCTCTGGAAGCAGAAATGACCATTATTATTGGTTACAAATAATATTATTATTTTTTTGGATGGGAAGGGATATGGACCTGTGATTTCCTTATCTACTTTACAGGACTGTTCAGAATAATGTGCTATGGAAGCAGAAATAACCATTATTATTGGTTACTATTACTATTTTTTTGGATGGGAAGGGATATGGACCTGTGGTTTCTTAAGTTTGGGAACCTCCTCCACCAAGATGGATCATTAACTCATCCTCAACTATACTAGAAGCATCTCTGGAATCCAAAGCTTTATGAACCCTGAGGTCAGACCTCCATCTACTAAGCCCCAGTGTGTCTCCATCAACATTATTATGTTGTCCTTGGAGCTGCTGAGGAGCCAGTGGGATTTGTATTCTAACAAGAGAACACTACACTCAAATTTTAGTCTATGACACTTACTTGCCAGATTGTTTTGTCTCGTAGTAGACTATTATTGTCTTAGGAAAGTGCTGAATATAAAAGGTTACCATGCTACTCCATCATTCTGTTCACTATTTACATAGAAATCTTGGCTTGTAAAATCAACTGCCATTGATTATTATAATAACAGAAAATTTTTACAGAGATCTGCAGTATGGACTATTTGAAATTCGGCAAGGTTATAGTTTCTTAGTAATTCTAAGGTGCCCCTTCTATGACATGAAATTAGTAGTTTTGCATACACACACACACACACACACACACTCACATATACTCACACACACTCTCATTAGCTTTCACAGGCCCTGATGAAGCTTCAAATTCATGTTATACCACATCCCTGATGCAGAAAATAAAATAGGGGAAATTATTTCTTGCAAAGTCATTTTTTTTTCTTTCCATGCTGAAAATTAGTACAGAGACTTATCTTGTACCCAGCATGTGTTTCGAATTTTAAAATATACCTGTTGATTTGAGATAAGAAAATAGGCAAGGCTTTCAAAAATCCCTTTGAATACTAAGTAGGGAAAAGCAACCTGATAAAAGGATTAACGTTATTAAAATGTTTAAAAGATTGCGGATGAAAGGACTTGAGGGGAAAAGACATGAAAGTAGAAAGAAGAAACAGGAATTTAGTGGAAAAGTAGAAAACAGATAGGAGGATCTAAATCTGAAAAGGAGACGAAAATTAGCAGAGCCAGAATAGCAGGAGAAATCCTAAGCAGGCTGCCAAGGGACAGTCAAAACAGAGATTGTGAAGTTTTCCACCAAAAGGAGGATAATGGACTCTAGAAGCAGCGGTCTTGTACATCCTTTCTCTCTGTGGCCAGAGAGATATCAGCAAATCATTATGTAGTTACAGAATTAAAAATATCCAACCCTGCAGCTTCATTTGTGCTTACTGCACACTTACCTGCAAATTAAATTCTACACTGGGTGAGGATCTCCCCTTCTCTGGTCATTTCCTACCTTCCTTCTTGTCTCTTTCCTTCACCCACTATTCCTTCAAGGCCCAGCACAAGTATCCTATCCTTCAAGAATCCTTCCCTGATCCTTGGTCCATGTTCTATCTCCTCAACAATTCTTTGAGTGTTGACTTTACAGGTAGGAATTTTAACTTGGGGTCCACAGCCCCCCAAAAAACTGTGGATGTATTCCATGGATCTTGCAAACTTAGAAAAAAAATCCTACATCTTTATTTTCGCTAATCTATTACTGAAATTTAGAGTTCTTCAATTATTTCCTTCAAAAATACCATTCTGAATAAGGGTCTTTTAAATTTCAGCCAAAAATTAAAAAGGTCCATAACATGCCCCCCCCCAAAAACCATTCCAGAACATTTTACCTGAATCTCTCCATTTTTCTCTATCACATTCTATTTTATATTTGAGGGTTGTTTTTTTGTTTGTTTGTTTGTTTGTTTGTTTTTTTAGATCTTAGCCACAACCTTCCTTTTAGACTATAAGTTCCTAGAAGGCAAGAATGTGTGTCATTTTTCATCCTTGTAATAGCATAGAACATTTTGTACAACATATAGGTCCTTAATAAATATTTGTTTAATTGACTTGAATTAAAACAATAACTATTACCCATAGGTTATTTGAAGCAAAAAGCTAAGTGGGAGCCAATAAAACATTGAACTAAGAAGGTAAAGTGTTTTTCACCTTCCCCACTCCTGTGCTTCCCAGAAGACAAGTCCCCTAAAGGAAAAGATCCCAACAATTCTCCAGAGTATCTTGAACTCCCCAAACCCCAACTTGGAACTTACAGGTACTCGAGGTGAAAGAGACCAGCAAAGGCATCGTCTCGTATAACTGTGAATGAGTTAGAATTCAGCAAACTGAAATGAAAAAACCAAAGACAGTCCCATTAACAACACAATTATATCCTTTCTGCTTTTTACTGGACACATCATTCGGATTATTATGTCACCTCATAATTGGTAGTAAGAGATACTACGTTGCCAGGAATGATCGGGCAATCCCAACACTCAAAGATCAATGACTGAATCCTTGCTCTCTTTTATCACTTTTTCTTCTGATAATGCTAATCTTAGGACATTTTCAGCCTGTAGTTACTGTTCATTAAATGTTATTTGGTGTTCCTCAACATAATTGAAAAGCACCATAGAACCATACACAGCTAAACTGTAGGGGAAAGAGCTCTATATGAATTGTAAATGAATAGTAATGAAGATGATGAATAGATGAATAGTAAAAAGACATGGCAGTAACTCCCATTACACTACTTACTCTATGACTTCAGGGAACATACATCTCTGAGTCTCAGTTACTTCGTGGACAAATTCAGGAAAATATAACTCCAGCCCACCTCACAAGGTCATTGTGAAGCTCAAAGGAGATCCACCAGATCAGGAAATTTAGAGCTGGGATTTTAAAGATCATCTACTCTAACCTAATGGATGTACAGTAAACAACAGAGTGTTTTAAAATGTAGGTGGCCCAGTGGATAGACATCTGGGGCTGAAGTCAGGAAGATTCATCTCCCTGAGTTCAAATCCAGCCTTAGACATTAGCTGTGTGACCCAGGGCAGCAACTTAACCCTATTTGCCTCAGTTTGCCCATTTGTAAAATAAGCTAGAGAAGAAAATGGCAAACCACTGTGCCTCTGCCAAGAAAACCCCAATTAAGTCACAGAGTCAGTCATGACTGAAAAATGACTCAACAGGAGTACTTTAAATATGTGGCATTGTTTCTATTCTTAACAGTAACAAATGTGTTATGAGCATAGAATTCTAGAGCTAAATGAGACCTAGAACACTTAGTTCTGAGAAGAAATCTGAATCATGAAAAGGTTAAATGCTCTATCCAAGGTTATACAATTAATGTGAGAGGTAGGGAAAGAACCTTGTTTTTCTGCCTTCAAGTGTCATTCTTTCCTTTGGGATGCCCATGGGACCATAATCACCTCACTAAATATTCATTGGGATAATCATTTTCTCACTGAAAATGTAGATCCTAATATCTTCAATGACCTTCCATTTCTGTGATTATTCAGTTATATGCTATTTCTTTACCAATGAATGTAGTTTTCAATATAACTATTTTAGATATAATCTGAAATGGTTAGTATTATTATTATTAAAGAAAAACTTTTTAAAAAAATTCTACACAAAACTGAAGTTGCAATTCATATTTAAAATAAAATATTTAATTATTTCTACACATAAAGTCTATATTCTTGCCAGAAAAACATATGGTTTTCTTTTACATTTTAACATGAAAATTAGTATGTATTCATTCTTTTCCCAGTTTCCCTTAATACTTTATAGAGTTCTAGTTTCCTCCAGGATGCCAAACAGTAATTAAAGAGAGTCTATGCTGTAGTGGAAAAAAGGTCCCCTAACTCTCATATTAACTGTATAACCTTGGTTAACACTTACCCTCTCAGTGACTCATGTTACCAGCTATATGAGTTTAAAAAACCATTTAATCTCTCTAGATCTCAGCTTCTCCCATCTGCAAAATGGAGAGAGTAAGAAATACTAATCTTATCTTCCTCACAGGAATCAAAGATGATACGGATGTAAATAATACCTGGTATTTATACAGTGGTTTACATACATTGTTCTTATGGTCCTCAGGACAATCCTGACCCTGGAAATACCATCCACTCTAGCAACTTCTCCCTCTGGTCAGCTGGTTCCTCTCAGAACCCCCATTTTAAGGAAAATGATCAGTCCCAAGCTGCCTTCATTGCTCTCCAACTTGAGATCTCCTAGGGGCTTTCTCCATCACTCCATAAACCTACATGTAAGCTCCCTCCAGCCTAGAACTACTACTCACACTGGAAGTACCCCACAGTCCTGAGATTTCTCTCTCTGCTGCCTTTTTCCTCCCAGAATCTGCTTTTTAAAGAGAATGCTCAGCCCAAACAGGTCTCCTCCTCTCCTAGGCACTTTGGACCTCCTGAAACTTTCCCTCAAACCTCCTCCCAAGCCTTTGCACCAGGTCCCTTCAGATCTGTCCCTCTCCAGCCTTTTCAGCTTCTTTTTATGCCCTGCCTTTCCTTATTAGAAAGTAAGCTCCTTTGGCTGGTATTTGTATTCCCCGGGCTTTACAAAGTGCCTCTCTAGCACAAAGTAAAAACTCAATAAATTCCCATCAGCTTGGTTGGTTGACTTCGTAAGGGCTTACTATGTGACAAATTAAGACTAAGAAGTCCATCTTTCATTTTAAAAATGAGGAAACTGAGGTCCATAGAGATGAAGTGATTTTCCTCAGTTCACACAGGTAAGAAATCAAATTTGAACTCAGATCTTCATTGGGCTTCAGAGCCAATGCACTTTCCACTGTACTCTCCCTTAGGAACAGCTGACATTCATACAGCTAATACCTCATTTGAGTCTCACCTGTTCATATTAGAGATATTATTCTTTTTGTTCATAGGGAAGCTGAACTAACATGTTAAGTGGTGAGATGTCAGTGGTGGAGTCAGGATCCAAACGTATCATCTGACCCCAAATTCACTGTTTCCCCATGGCTTCTTTGCAAATAACAAAGCATTTTACAAATGTGTAGTCCCTAGGATAAGGTGTGATGCCTAGAGTCTACCAAAATCAAGAGTTTATGATCAAAGAAAATAAACAAAAAGCAGAATGCATCCTTAAATCATTAACATTCTCATTCATGATTAATGCTTTATTCCATTTCTTAAGACCTGGCCATTTTCATATCAAATCAAATTATCAAATAAGACAGAGCATGTGAAAACAAACACTTGGCAAAATGTTAAGTGATCAATAAAAGTAAGACACTTTCATTATAATTATCACTAATAAGATACCGGCTTCCCTATTTTAATTTTCTTTCCTTCTCAATTTTTAAGCTACTGACCACAACACAATAAACAGATGTGTACCAGTGATTATATTTTTATTTAATTTACTCTTCTACGTTATCCTAGCTACTCTAAAAAGTTTTCATCACCAAACAACGTAAAGTGATTACCAGAGCACGGGACTGGGTATGATGTGGATACAGTGCCCGGGTGAGCATCGACCAGATCTATAAACAGTTGTGCACTAGTTATGGGCACATAATAATAGTGCATGAGGGGCATGAGAGAGCAAGGAAGGAGATTTCTAGGGGGGTCGAATAAAGCTGCTCCCTCAATCTGGTTATGACTCTGCCATGTACAAAAGGCTCTCAGAGATCACCTTTCACCCTTCTCCACTACAGAGATCTAAAAAATAAAGGGAATAAGCCTCCTTCTGGCATTCCCTTCTCTATGGGCATGTTGCTGCAAGAGCATTTGGGGGCAGATGGAGGAAGAAAACATTGGAATAAAGATCTATAACTAAGGGGGGGAGGGTAAAAAATAGTTCCCAACAAATTTATGTGGCCCCAAGGAAGGAAGGAATGAAAGAGATCATAGTGACCGTGCCATACACAGACTCTGCTTGTCAAGTTGAGGCTGTTTTGATTGATGGAGAGAGGGAGAGGCTCACACAGGGGCAGGGATTGAAGAGGAACAATAAACGTATTTGGGATGTTTCCATACTTACAGCAATTGTAAGGAAGGCAGATGAGAAAACATTCGGTCCTTGATTTCAGAAAATGTTCCATTTACCAGGCTCCTAAAAGCAGGAAGAAAAGGCCAACAGACCCCGAGAACAAAATCTAGCATTTTCCAAAACTTGCTGGGCAAGGAAAGCAGCTTGTTCCATTGCCACCCCCCAAGTCCCCCAAGCTGCTACCACCTTGGGCTGCCTTCTGCTTTACAGTGAGGATATTCATGGCACTCCCGGAGAGCATGGGCTACACAAACATGGCCTGTGTCTCTCAGTGGTAGCAGAAAAAAAAATGGAAAAACCAGTGAATTTGAGCAAACCTTAGGAAACCAAGACTTGGGTAATCCAAGTCAACTTTTTGATTTTCTTAGGGATACACTGGAGAGATCCAGA
Organism: Myrmecobius fasciatus; assembly: GCA_023553655.1. Classification (NCBI taxonomy): domain Eukaryota; kingdom Metazoa; phylum Chordata; class Mammalia; order Dasyuromorphia; family Myrmecobiidae; genus Myrmecobius; species Myrmecobius fasciatus. The sequence continues at coordinate 203,759 of JAJPUD010003429.1, forward strand.
CAACTACTTCCATCCTGCCCTTGGATTTCTTTGTACAGTTCCAAACTTTCAGTGGGGGACCTTTGCAAGAAAATACTGGCAGGCAAATGGTCCCATGCCTCGATTCCAAAACTGAGGTTTTCCCAGGCTCCAAAGCAGATAGGCTACTTTGGCAGGCCCCCTGTCATGTATCAAATAGAGACTGAATCCATGATAACACTGGGTACAGGGATCTCCTGAGTTAGGACACTTAGTGTCGGAATCTCTGTAACCTTAAAAAGTCTTCTAGGACATTAAAAAGTTAAATGACTCGCCCAGGATGATGAAGCCAGTATGTGTCAGAGCTGAGACTTGAATTCAGGTCTTCCCGTTCCCAGGGCCAGCTTCCTAACCTTTATAACATAGTGCCTTAATATTAGCCAATATTAAAACTCCAGGGTTGGAGAAAGTACTTCTTGGGAAAAGATCTGAAGGATGCTGAAAGCAAGCAAGCTAATTAAATGAAGGAACATGGTCAAGCTAAACTTGGACAGGGCTAATGACACCTGAAGGGAACTTAGTGTGGGTAGCAAAACCATGTGATAGGTAAAATTGCCCATGGCAAATCCAGAGACCCTAGGTCCACTTTGGCCATGAGATGACCTTGACTTACCCCCTTGTCTACCCAGCCTCCTCCTTCCTCCCCTAGCTGCCAATAGGAAGAATCCAAAGTGGCAGTCAGGGCTCATGGTCAACTTTAAAGAAGTTGGTCAAGGTTGCCCATCACAACACGTTTCCCACTGGTCCATCAGGGGCCAGAGGAAGAAACCCCTTAGCTGATTTCTTATCCAAATGTGAAAAACCTTAGCTCTTAGCTTCATGCTGGTGACCCTTCTAAGAACAAGAGAGGGTGTGCTGGATGTACGTTGCCAGCCTGGAGTCCCTGGGATTCTCCCTTCTCTCTGATTCAGCCGCTACCCAAGATTCCCTGGTCCTTTGGCAAGTAAGCTGTTTGAGCAAGAAATGCTGCTCAATCTTCAGGAGAATCCTTGTTCATAACCATTAAGCACTCCGACCCATGGAGCTTGAAATCATTGGATTCAAGAGACCGAATGAAACCCCACAAAGTTTCTGTAGCCCAGAAAAGGGAGACAACTTCTAGAAGTGGGTTGAAGAAGTGGACAAAGCTAACTCTAGTAAAGGGGGCAGGTCAGCACTCCAGCTGGCCACTTGGCCACCTATTGCGTGCTCCCATGACCCTTCCTACCTCCCCCATGGGAAAGAAGCTACTTGGGGGCTCTCTGAGGACTTTCAGCCCCATCTCATCAACCACTAGCCCCTGAAGGCTGCTAAAAAGAAAGGCAGCCCCAGATTTGGGCACAGCCCCCTGCAGACCCTCACCTTTAGGCTTCCACACAGGTGCTCCTCGGATCTAGTCACCCCCCACACACACACACTCTCTCACACACACACACACAAACACACACACACTCACAAACACACATTCACACTCACATATACTCACACACACACACTTACCCTCCCACCCCAGCACCCTAGCTCTCCCTCCCTCCTGCCACACGCCCTCTCCCCAGCCAATCTCCAGCGCATCCCCATCCCCGCCCCACTGCCCCCACAGAAAGTAGGGAAGACACAAAGGTGATGGGGGGAGGGGGCGGGGAGAGGAGAGAGAAGGGAGAAGGGGGAGAGGTTGGGAGGGGGGCTGGTCCCGGGGCACCCTCGCGCGGCAGGAAAGTCCCCGGGGAGGGCCGGGGGAGGAGGGAGCACTCACAGGGAGCTGATGTCACCCGGGACGATCCTGGGCACCCAGGACGAGCCGACGCAGATGACGGACTCCTTGGTGCAGCTGCAAGTGGCCGGGCAGCGGACCAGCCGCCTCACCTGGGCGCGCTGCAGCAGGCACGCGGCGGCCAGCAGCAGCA
>JAJPUD010003429.1:206059-248238 GCA_023553655.1 Myrmecobius fasciatus
CTGCTGCTGCTGCTCCTCCTGCTGCTGCTGCTGCTGCTGCTCCTGCTGCTGCTGCTCCTCCTGCTCCTGCTGCTGCTGCTGCTGCTGCTGCTGCTGCTGCTACCGCCGCCGCCGCCGCCGCCGCCGCTGCTCTTGCTTGCTGAACTGACTGGTTCCTGACATCAGCACTTTAGCTGCAGCCCGTTTCTGGCCAATGAATAATGTATTAAGGGCTCCTTCCTAAAAGGGGGGGTGGGGTGGAGGTGGCTGCCTTTTTTTTTTTTTTTTTTTTTTTAAATCCCCTAAGAGTGAGAGTTCCGAGTTAGCTTCACCCCTTGGCCCTTTGGCTCCAGCTCCCTCCATCTTCCCCATCTCCTCCTCAGCCAGAGCCTCCAGCCTCCTTCTGGAGCTCCAGGAGGTGGCTGACCTTGGGGAGAAAGGAAGAGGCTGGTGGCCCCTTCTCCATCCCCCTACTGCCCCTCACAACTGGCTCAGGGTTTAGAGCTGCAAGGGACCTCGACGGTCTTCTAGTCTCAATTTGCAGTAATGAAGAAAACGTTAAGGGACTTGTCCAGGGTCACTTCGAAGGTCCGGCTTCCCCTCTCCCCCCATATCTGCCACAGGAGGTTGGGAGGTAGCTCTAGAGAGGTACCTCTTATAGTGGCGGCTTCTTAAAACCGGAAGGGACTTAAGGGGTCGGCAGGATCCAACGGCACAAGAAAACTTAAGTTACTATAGAAGCTTAAGTAATTCCCCGGCCCAAGTCCTTCACTTAACGTTTAAAAGGAAACTGAGGCCCAGAACACTGAAATGACTTGTCTAAAATCACATGGCTAGGCAGTGACAGGCCTTTCCTCAGGGGTCCCCATCGGTGTAGCCTTTAAAGAATAAAACAGTTCAGGATATCACTGAATTTTAGAATAGAAAGAGACTTTTTAAATAATCTAGTCTTTAAAAATAAGAGCTAACCTTTAAAAAGCCCTTTAAAGTTTGCCACCAATTTTACTCATTTGATCCTGCCAAGAGCCCTGAGTCTATACCCTATTCTTATGCCATTTTATAGAGGAGGAGGTTAAAGGAGAGATTAAGTGATTCACACAATTAGGAAGTATCAGGGGTAGGATTTGAACTCAGGTCTTCTTCCAAGTCCAGCACTCTACTGTGCCATTGAGCTACCTAGCCATCTCAACATTAGTCTACTAACTTGAGGAAAACCTCAAGTTGCTTTAGAAATGTGAGTAATTATCTAGTCCAACCTTCTGGGATAAAGAATCTGCGCTTTAGTAAAGTAGAATTACTTGCCCAAGGTCGCCTAGATAGTAATTATCTGTTCTAAAATTCACATCCAAGTTTTCTGACTCCAAATCTGGGGCTTTCTATATTATATTCCTGGGACAAAATATCAAGTCTCCAAAAAACAACAACAAAAAAAGTATATGCTGGACAAACTAAAGCACCCTCAGTATTCAGGGATTGTGTACTGGGACTTTGGGAAGAAGAGGAAGAGAGAATTATAGAGCATCTGCAGATGAAAATGTGTGTAGGATTGGGAAGAGTTTGCTGCTAGACTTGAATTCTTAAGGGTATGTTTCATCAAATACCTTTGTGTGCTTATGGCTCTGGTCAGGGAAAGGAAATTTCAGGCACCATATTTTGAGGGGGAAAAAATAAGGTTTCTTTAAGCAGGAAGAAATGTGAATGTCGACATTGTGGCCCTGAGCACCTGATTTCTTCTCGGTCTTCTTGGAATAGGGCCCTGGAGAGTTAAGCGGGTCTTAAAAGCACACTGGAGCTATTGATGGAAAACTCCACCACCATAATTTTTTTGGGGGGAGGGAGGTGAGGGAAAGCTTAATTCAAGTGTTGATACATAAGTCCATGCACTGTTGTCCATAAAGTCGACCAGGATTTGATATGTGATTTCCAAGTGAAATGATGAAAAAAAAATAGAGAAAGGAAACTTCACTATTCACTTTTCTGACTATGGAATAGCTCAGAGTGAGAAAACCCTACCAGATGAACTGAGATGTAACCAAAATGGTGAACAATAGAAATGGTTGCTCCAGATCGTCCAGAACATTGGAGATAAGACAGTGATGATCACCACCCTGATGGTAATTCAGGGCAAATGGGTTTACAATTTCAGCGTCATCAAAAAGAAGGTCTTTTAAGAGGCAAAGATCCATTGCCACAGGAATAACATGTAATCCTTTCGAGAGCAATCATTTGATCAAGTGGGGCAAATGTTTATGGGACATGAATCCTCTAAAGTCTGTGAGAGATATTACAAGGTAGAAGACATCCTATGAAGCCTGGGGCAACTCAATTCAATTCCACTTAACAAACTTTTATAACGTGCACCTACACCGTGGTACTTCCCAGGGATGTAATTCAGAAAAGGAAATGGTTCTTATCCTCAGGGAGGTTACATTCTTTTGGCAAGCATATAAAATACAAAAATAAATTGTATGTAATATGCTCGCCGAAAGAATATATACTCTATCATATATATTATATGCTTGCCAAAAGAATATAGCCTATCATATGTTAAATGCTTGCCAAAAGAATATAACCTATCATATGTGTTATATGCTTGCCAAAAGAATATAGCTTATCATATATGTTATATGCTTGCCAAAAGAATATAGCCTATTATGTTATATGCTTGCCAAAAGAATATAACCTATCATATGTGTTATATGCTTGCCAAAAGAATATAACCTGTCATATATGTTAAATGCTTGCCAAAAGAATATGGCCTCCTTGAGGATAAGGAAGTAAATTCAAAGGATATACTTTGTATATCCATTGTAAGAGGGAAAAGTGCTACTAACTGAGAGGATTAGGAAAAGCTTTCCATAAAAAGTAGCATTTTAGCTACATTTTAAAGTAAAGTCGGGGATTCTACCTAACAGAAGGGCATTCCAGTTCAGGATGGCCACTTGTACAAAGGTACCAAGGCTGGGGATGGAACATCAAGCAAGGGTGGGAAACAGCTGGTAGCTCAGTCTGATTGGACTGGAAGGGAAGTAAAAAGGGAATCACACTTTCTTTCTTAATTGGAAAAGTAAGTGGCAACTACATTGTAGCAAGCTTTAAATGTCTAGCTGAATACTTTGTATTTTATTCTAGAGGCAATTTGAACCCCCTGAAGAGTTTTTGAGTAAAGAGGTAAAGACTTTTTTGGAATAAAGATCACACATAGATTTATATTTTAGGAACATTAACTGGATAAGCTATGTCAAAATTGATAGATCAGGAAGGGGAGGAATTGGATTTTGTTCAAAATGACTTGGATTGTTAGGTTAATACCTAGAGTTCATGGTGAGTTTACATCTTTGTTTTGTGGGTCAAATCCCTGTGATCTCCAGTGGTTTGTTTTTGTTGGAAGATCATCTGATCTCTAATCTTGAATTCTTCCCATAGGAGAGGGTATGATTGTTGTTCAGTCATTTCAGTCATGTCCAACTTTTCATGACTTGATTTGGAGTTTTCTTGGCAAAGATATTAAAGTAGTTTGTCATTTCTTACTCCAGCTCATTTTATAGATGAGAAAACTGAGGCAAATGGGTTAAGTGACCTGCCCAGTGTCACACAGCTAGTAAGTGTCTGAGATTGGATTTGAACTCAAGTAGCAGGAGTTAATAGGGGAAAAAAAAGCCATTGTATTTGGAGTCAGTGACTTCCAATCCCAACTCCTGTTATTTTCTAGCTCCATGAACTTTTTTTTTTTGCTTTTTGCTTTTTACTGAGGCAATTGAGGTTAAGTGACTCGACCAGGGTCACACAGCTAGGGAACATCTCTTGAACTCAGAAACCTCAAATTTGAGGAAGTTGAACAAAGAATTTTCAAAGGTCCCCCTTTTTTTTTTTTCAATCTCTGCTTTACTGGTAACTGTAATGATTAATAACTGCATTAAAAGAAAGGGGGAGGGAGCTCTCAAGAAGTAGTAGGGAATATTTGAGTCCTTTAATTATAAATTATGCCCACCCTCAGGTCCTAAACCTATCAGAGTGGGGGAGGGGGACTGGATCCTAGCACTCCTTGACCTGCATTAGATGAATTTAACTTTAGGGTGATGATTTAAAAAAAAAAAAACAGATAATTTTCTGTAAGGGAGATACTGACCTGGGCATAGCTGCAGAAATGTAGCCCCTCCCATGTTTCTAAGTAAAACTCCAGGGTAATTTGGAAGGCCTTGGAGCTAGCTGCCAAATGCATTATGGGAGCTGGAAGTAAATACTCAACTCAGTCTAAATATCAAGTAAGTCTTGGGGAGTTCATGCTGAGAAGGAGTAAGGTGATTTTTTTTTAAAGAAAAAGAAAAACTTTGATGTAAGGGATTGTCTGGGAATAGCTATGGTCCTGGCTGATAAAAGAGTCTGAACAACCTGAGTCATAGGCTATCTCACAAAAGAACAGCAACCCTCTCTGTGGGGGAAGAAGTCCAGCAGTACATGAGAGCAGAAGCTCAGCAAAAGAGCCAGTAGCAGCTCAGTGAGGAAAGGGAGGGAGGGAAATATAACAGCTCCAGGGAGAAGGAGTTGTGGAACAGCATTGAGTTCTTTTGGAAGGGATAGCATGGAGGTCTCTGAGGGATGGTGGCTATTTTTGTGTATGGAGGAGAATAATTCCTAGCCAATACCTTTCTATTTGGTATTGAATAAATGTACTTTTATTTTAAGGCTTTACTCAGGTCACATTAATTAACTAATATGATCACATTATTAATTAATGCCAGAGAAGGAATTCAAGCCCAAGTTTTCTCACTCTCCATCCTATGTTTTTCCCTTCTAACATCCACTAAACTGAACCCTCTAGATTATATGTGGACTTCTTAGGGAAACTCTAGAATGGTATTTATTTCGAGTTATTTGAATAGAAGAAGATGATGATGATGATGATGATGAGAGAAGAGACAGATAGACAAAGAGACAGAGACAAAGAGAGACAGAGAAAGAGAGAGGGAGGGATTTTTATTTATTCTCCCCAGTATATATTAAAACTTTTTTGACATTTGGGTTTTTTTTTTATTTTGGGTTTCAAATTCTAACCTTCCCTCCTTCCCTCCTTCCCCTCCACCCTTATGGAGAGGATAAGCAATTTGATCTATACATGTGCAATCATGCAAAACATTTATATATTAGTCACTTTGTACAAGAAGGCTCAAATAAAAGAAAAAGAAAGTGAAAAATAGCATGCTATGGAATATTTAGTAAACTGTCATTCTAAGGCATGAAGCCACCAAAATGAATCTTTCCATGTTAGGGACAGGAGCACAGTTCTCAGAAGAAATGGTTCCTGTAACTCAATTCTTTTTAATTCAACAAATATTATATCTACTGAGTCAGGCTCTAGGGATGCACCGAGGTCCAGTTTTCAATGTGATTATGAGTTGTTTTAAGGTAGAGGGTTAGCAGGAGGATGCAGTGATAAGGTATGAGACAAGAGGAGAATAGAAGAAATACAAGGAAAAGGACCAAATCAAGTGAAGTTTCACTGGGTTACAAGTTCAATGAGTCCACATCGAAGTTTAATAAGCTAACAAAATCATGGGCTGCCTTAAGAGAGATCAAATTTCCAGGAACAAGAAGTTGATAGTGCCATAATTTGCTTTAGTACTAGAAATACTGTCAGGAGAAATCTTAGACTTGTCCCATTTGACCACTAGGTACTTTCCTAGGGAACAACTGGTACTTTCCACCAATGAATAGAAGCTGCAAAGAAACACATTTAAACTTGATTTAAGAAAAAACTTCCTGGAAAGGAGACTTATCCAAAAGGAATTCCCATTCATGGAAAAGATTTTCAAGCAAAGGCTGGTTGACCATGTGTTGGGTATATTGTAGTAAGGGTACTTGGGGGCATATGGGTTGGACTAGACAGAAGTTCAGGTCCCTTTTCATCTCTGAAATCCTGTGGTTCTGTGAAGTCTTTTGAGAAATCTAAAGAGGGATAGATCACTTTCAGTGAGGAGACATATCAGAGAAGGTTTCATTGATTAGACATCTTGAAATGGACCTGGGAGGAAGTGAATCACTTCAACAAGCAAAGATGGTGTGAAGGGAGACCATTTCAAGTATTTTATATCAACAAAAGCTTGGAGATGAGCTTGGGTGAAGTGAGGTTGCTGGGGACATTAGACAAATTTCCTGAAGCTTCTCCTGTTTTCATCCTAAAAAAACAAACTCCAAAAAACCTTTGCTTTGACCCCATAGTTTCCTTAAACTTTCTTCCTATATAGCTCTTCCTCTTCCCCTTCCTCAAAACTCCTAGAAAGAATAATCATTAAAGAAAGAGGAATACTTGCAACCTTCACTCCCTCATTACTCCAACTCCTCATCCTTTTCAAGAAAGCTTCTGCCCTACAACTCTAATGTAATTACACTCTCAAAAGTGTCCACTGATCTGTTAGCCACTGGATACCACTCAGATGGCCCCAGTACTCCAGGATGCAAGAGCACCAAGGTAAATAAACCCAAACGAGTGGCAGTATTCCCCTCTTAGCCTTTTGTTGGATTGGCACAATTACAATTGCATGACATTTTGCTAATTATCTTTCCCATTTGACTATTTCTTCTCTGGTTCATCATCCTCTCACCACCAAAATATAAATGTCTCCTTCTCTGGTCTCCAAGCCTATTCCTGACCCTTAATAACCCTATCCTCTCTTATGGATTTAATCTTATCTCTAGTCGGATAAATCCCATATGTGTGTGTGTATGTGCGTGTGTGTGTACATATATATGTGAATATATCTTCATATATCTCCAATCCCATTCTCTCCTCTGACTTTCATCTTCTATTTTCAATTGCCTTTTAAGTATGTTTAGTTATTCCACTGGCACCTCAAACTCACTATGTCCAAATTTGAACCCATCATCTTTGCTATTAAACTAGTACCCCCTCCCAAATTTCCCCTCTTTGTTAATGGTATCACCATATTCTCAGTCATTCAAGTTGGAAATCAGGACATCTTTGATTCTTCATTCTCCTTTATATTTCTGCAATAACTCTCAAATTTTACAGTAAATGATCATTTAAGAAAGTTTTAGCACTTAGTTGAATTTCCTAGTCTCTTATTGTTTGATATCACTTGCCTATGTGTCAATACGTTGTAAACTATTGGGAGATACTAACAATTTCCACATGATCGGACTTGTACTTATAATTTATTATTTCTTGAATCCATCATTTAGACAAAGATCCATCTTACCCTTGAAGCAAAGAGAATAGAGCAGTGGACCTGAAGTCAGGAAAATCTGAGTTCAAATTCAACTTCAGATGAGCACTAAGAAGTCCCCTAATCTGTCTCTTTCATTTTATAGATGAAGTGTTTGAGGCCAAAAATATAAAACGATTTACTTGCCCAATGTCCCATAGCCATAGTGTAGCAAGTGACAAAGTCATGATTGAACTTTTAATCTTTTCTCCACTGGATCACACGTTCCAATACTCACATTTATTTCCATTATATCTATATTCCAATCCATTTTGACAGCAACAACGAATTAAAATTTAAGAATGTTATCTTGGGTTGGATGGCTTTTGACCACAGTAAAGAACTAATAAAAATTCTCCCTCTCTGAATCTGGGAAGTTGAGATAGGCTCCAAAGAACTTCAGGGACTTCTCTAAGCCTTTGAATTGTCTCTTTAAATATGTGGTGACATTTTTAAAAATTAAATTAATTTTTATTTTTTAAATTTTTAAAAATTCTAGTTTAATGAGTGTCAAATCCTTATTTAAAGGAAAATAGAATATGCAGTGATCAGGATGTCAAAGGATTTGGCCACTAATCTCAATTCTTTAACAATTACTGTGACCTCAAATAAATCATAGGACCTTCATGTTCTCATCTGAAAAATGGATATATGATAACTGCTCTTCTAACCTCAATGGGTTGTTGTGTGACAATATATCACAAAAGTACTTTGTAAAGTTGGGAACTATTATAAAAAATGTCAGATTTTATTCTTGTGATTATTACCATTGCTTGCCTGCCTACCCACCTACCGGCTACTCTCACAGTGCTGCCCACTCCAACACCAGGAATCTGACCTCTGCTAACTAGAAGAGGTGCAGGGAGAACATTTAGGCAGCAGAGAAGATGGATTAATTATGGGTGTAACGAAGAGAGACTCAGTTAATAGTGAATGAGTGCTTGCTGATTATAAGGTATAGTTTATAAATTAGGCAAAAAAAAATGGGAATGTAGATTACATTGGTTTGATTCCAAGTTCTTAAGCAGTTAAAAAAAACCACAATAGACAATCAGAGAGACACAGTTTGTTTCCAGGAAACAACTAGAGTTTTTGAAAAATTTAAAAGCCAATTATTACAGATTTACACTTAGCCTGTGTATGAGAGTAAACAAACATTTGGCTCAGGATTAAAATAGTGCAAGCAGGTGTGGATGGTGGTGGTTTAAGCCCCAAACTAGTTCTGCCATGTTTTTCCACCTGTGTTTGCATCTCAAAGCCCTCTGCATGATTCTCAGTGAGCCAGCTCTATGGCACCTAGATTTGAAGCTAGAAAGTATCTTAAAAGTCATCGAGAGGATGTTCGCCCCTTTTAGAGACAATGAAGCAGTATAGTGCAGAGAACTCTGGGCCTGGAATCAGGAAGATATGAGTTCAAATGTGGCCTCAAGTATTTACTAGCTTGTGATCCTGAGCAAGTCATTTAACCCCACTTTCTCAGCTGCAAAGTGGAGATGACATTTATGGCTCTAAAATGCTGTAGCACGACACGGGTGTTCCTTTTTTACAGCTAGGAGAACTGAGTCCCAGAAGGATGAATGGATTCAGAGATCAGAAGACATTAGTGTAATGGATAAAGTCAGGAAACCTGAGTTCAAGTCCAGCTTCAGAAACTCAGTAGCAGTGTGACTCTGGCAAAGTCATTTAATACCTATTTGCCTCATTTTTCTTAACTATAAAAAAGGGAACAATAATAATAGCTTCTACCTCGTAGGGTTGTGGTGAGGATCACAATATTTATCAGAAGGGCTTAGCACATAGTAGGCATTATATAAATAACCATTTCCTTTCCTTCCTTCCCTTCTATCCCCCAAATCCCATTTCTGATATTTACTGTTCAATCATAAGCTATTTGCTTAATCTCTTATGAACCTCAGTTGACTGATCTGTAAAATGGGTCTGATGATACCTATAGAATCTACAATGGTTGCTGAGGTGCTAAAAAAAAGGATTATATATGTAAGATATCTTACAAACCCTAAAGCATCTTATAAATGTTAGTGATTGCTAAATAGATGGGATTTTAACTTAGGTCTACTAATGAAAAAGTGACCACTCTGTCAACTATACTAAACTGCCCCCTACTTGAGGGGGAGGGGAAGCTAGGTGGTAAAATTGAGTTCTAGACCTGGAGTCAAAAAGAGTTATCTTACTGAATTCAAATCTGGCCTCCAACATGTTCTAGCTGTGTGATCCTAAGCAAATTATTTAGCCCTAATTGCCTCAGTTTCCCTTCTCATCTGTAAAATGAGCTGGAGAAGGAAATGGCAACTCACTCCGGTATCTTTGCCAAGAAAACCCCAAATGGAATTGTGACAAGTTGGCCACAATTGAACAACCCTAACCTTTATTTTTGATGTGGTATAAATAAAGCAAAAGTTCTTATTTTCTTTGGTATTATACATCCTTTTGCCAGCTTGAGAAAGTCTGTGGACCTCTTCTCAGGATAAATGTTTGTTTTCTATATTTTCCACATTTTAATTAAGAGTTAACGAAAATAATTTCTCATCCAATTTCTTGGATCCCCAGAAATATTTCTGAGCATCTGCAGGCCCTACATTATTGACCCTTAATCTAGAAAAAGGTAGGTGAGGCAGGGATGGAAGAAATATTTGGGGTCTTCTGTTTGAAAACTCTTGGTGCAGTCAGGAACGAAGAATTGATTTTTTGAAAAAGAAGATGAACCAAAGAAAATTCTGGTTTTTAAACTAATGCTACAAACCAGACTGGAAATCTCACAAAAATGAGGCATTCAATTCACAATTCTCATTTTTTTAAGCATTTAGGAACCCATTTCTGTACTTCCACGGTTTCTTGAGGATCCACAGAGTCCTCTGCCTCATCAGGTGCAGATTTATTTACCTTAGTCTTACATTATATACTCATAAATTTCTGGATTCTTTTAGATGATCTGGAGGCCATATTCCCTTCTGTTGTTAATATCTTCCTTGTTGGTTTATTATGTTTTATGTCTGAGTTTTCTTCCTCTTGAGATGTTTGATAATTTTAGTCTTTAAAAAAATCTGCAAAGTAAACTGTATGATTGCAGCAATATTGTAAGATGAGCAACTGTGAATGACTTAGCTATTTTCAGCAATGCAATGATCCAATCTAACTCTGAAAGGAGTTACGATATAAAATGTTTATCCAGAGAAAGAACTGGTGGAATCTGAATACATATTGAAGCATATGTTTTTTACTTTATTTTTCTTGAAGGCTTTTTTTGTTTTATATTTTCTTTCACAACATAATAATTATGGAAATGTTTTACATAACTTCACATATATAAACTATATCAAATTGCTTGCCTTCTCCAAAAGGGGGAAAGGAAAGGAGAGGAACAAGAACTCGAAATTTTAAAAATGAATGTGAAGAAATGTTTTTAGAAATAACTGGGAGAAAATAAAATACTAAATTAAAAAATTGCCAAAAAAAATCTTATCCACTTAACATGTCCTAGTTGTGTGACCCTGGCAAGTCACTTCACCCAATGGCCTCAGCAAAAAAAAAAAAAAAAAAAAAAAAAAAAAAACCAACAACTTATCTTCCTCTGTTGTTCCCTTTCTGATTCTTTCCCCTTTAATGGTGGTTTTCCTGGGGCATAAACCTGAAAACCTTCTTGGCCATCTCCCTCACTGAGGAATTCATGTTTCACAGACCTCAGTTTATGTTCCAGCAGGACACTGGGCTGTCTCTCAGGCTTAGTGGAGTGCCTCAAGTCCCATCATGTTCTATCCCAGTTTGCTGTGTTGCTCAGTTCTCTGGATGAGTTCTGTCCATTGTAACAGAGAGTGCTGTCAGGTTGCAATATGATCCTCAGCAAGTTTTGTACTTTGAAGTTCAGAGGAAGGTGGGACAAGAGGGTCTGGAGCTGAATTCTGTTGCAAGCCTAAGGCTCAGCCTGTGCAGCCCTCATGCTGGAGTATGATGGATTGGGGGAAAACAGAGCTCTGAATGAGCACATTGTTGGGGATTATTAGCTATTTCTATTATGAGTGTATTAAAATTTTACCTCATTTGAGTTCTTGGTGTTCTAGACCACAGGGACAGCTGAAATTGATTTATCTCCTGTGCATAATTTTGAGAAGTTATGAGAATCAGAGACAAATATATCTAGTTCTCATCTTGTTGGTCATGTGACTAGGTCTCTGAAGGATTCAGTTCAAATCAATTCAGCAAATTTTAATGATGCTCTTACTCTATAAATGCAAGGCATTGTGCTGAGTACAGAGGACAATAAAAAGATGAATAAGACTTTGCTCTCCAAAGAACTTGCATTCTACTAAGAAATAAGATATGTACCCAAAGAAAGGGACTTCTAGATGGTGCAGTAATTAGAGGGCTAGTCTTGGAGTCAGGAACTCATCTTCCTGAGGTCAAATCTGACCTTACACACTTACTAGCAGTGTGACCCTGGACAAGTCACACTTAACCCTGTTTGTCTCATGTGTAAAATGAGTTGGAGAAGGAAATGGCAAACTACTCTAGTATCTTTGCCAAAAAAAAAAAAACAACCCTCACGTGCTCATGAAAAGTGGGACATGACAAAAACAACCAAACAATGTCCAAGTGCATATATTCCAAAATGGTGGTGTACAAGCCATTGGCCCAATGAAAGACACAGAAGGAGACTTGACTCATGACCACATGCTTGGGGACAAAGAATGCAAATAGCCACAATAGAAAATGATCCATGTTTTGACAAGTTGGGTTTAGTCAGATAGGCAACAAGTCAGAAACCCTTGCAGTATGGCAGCATGGAACTATGGAAAAAATACTGATGGAAAGGAAAGAGGCTCAGGGTTCAAATCCATCTTCTAATATTTACTACTTGAATCATGAACAAGAAATTTAATGCTCTTGGATTTCAGTTTCCTCCAATGTTATATGAGCACATTGCACAATGATTCTGTTCAATTTTCTTGTACTCTAGAGAACCTGGGACTGACTTGATTTCTTGATTTCTGTTTGCTTTCTCCAAGCTTAGATGATTTCCTCTTCCCTTGAGGAAAGATACCTAGGGATCTTCCCAATCATTGAAACATGTTGGCCCTGTCTTACATTTCACACACTACACGGCATATGTAACTAAAAAGTTATATTGGACCATATTTAGTTGGAGGGGGAGCAGAGAGACCACTTTAATGCTAAACTAAACTCTCCTCAGTAGGCACTCCCAACCTTCACTGCCACAAAGGATGAGAATAGACTCTATAGACTGATCAATAGATTTACATATATAATGTGTATATAGATAGAAATCTATATGTATGTGTATATGCATACATAGACACATACATATATGTATATATACACATATGTATGTGTGTATACACACACCAATTCTGTATATATTTGTATATACATTGAGGATATGTCCCCTAAACTTCTGATCAGCACTCATGCAGAAGGATTCAGAATGACTCCAGAGGATTCATCACTTCTGGTTTTAGTACTTGGAAACACTGGAAAAATGTTATTCATCCAAACCTCAAAATCCATTTGGTTTAAGTGGTTGCAAATTAGATTGTCTGAGGGTAGAACAAAGGTTAGATTTCCCTCTGTGGTTTGCCAAGCTCAAGCTGACCACATTACCTCAATGTGCCATTCTTCTCCATTCTCTCCATCGGCTGCTGATCAAATTCAAGACACCATTCATGGCTTGCCTTCCTTTTTCCTTCTTCCGTGAGTCCTGGGCAGTGTGGGGTATCTTTAAGTCTGGGATTCACTCTGAACTGGTCACTAATTGACCTTGTAATTTATCTCAGATCCTGTCTTTACAGGACTCTGGAGAGCTTTCCCGATGACTACAAAATGACCCCTTCCAACTGTCCAGGGAAGAAGGTTTCTGCTCATCCTTTTCTTCCCCTTTACTCCTAGCATTACCTTTAACCATCCACCTCCCCACTCCCCCCCACTTATGGGCTCACAGAATCATAGACTGTCAGAGTGGAAGGGACAGCAACTACTATGTCTTATAATTCGAATAGATGAGAAGTATATACAAATAAGGAGAAAAGGGAAAGGATAGGATGGGGCATTACATGAACCTCACTCTTAGCTGAATCAGATAAAAAAAGGATTGTTGAACTCACACTCACAAATATATAATACATAAACACACACAAGAAATTTGGTATAATAATACTTTAAATTTAAAATCGGCAAAGCTTCATATGCCATATATTATGGATATTTGTGTATTGTAGATATATGTATATATACACATATGTATAAATAGGTACATGTTCATGTTATATATTGCACATATATGAGTGTGTATATATACATGTATGTACCATTTTCATTATTCACAGACTTTGTATTTATGAATTCTCCTGCTTGCTAAAATTTATTTGTAACCTCAAAATCAATACTTGCTGAGGTTTGGCAGTCACTCGAGGACATGCACAGAGCAGAGGGAAAGCCTGAATCACCCGATGCACATTTCCAGCTGAAATCAAACAAGATGATACTCCGTATTCTTGTTTCAGCTCTAATCCCGTAAACAAGTGCCCTTTTTGCAGTCTATTTAGTGCCGTATCTTCCACATTTTTGTGCTTTTTGTGGGTGATTTCCTTTTTTAAAGAATGGCCTTCAAATGTAGTATTGAAGCACTGTCTGGCTAGAAAGTTGTGATACACCTTATGTTAGAGAAGCTTTATTCGGGCATGAAGTATAGTGCTATTAGCCATGAGTTCGGTGTTAATGAATCAACTGTAGGATACATCCCAAAAAAGGACAAGGAAATTAGCCAATCTGTACATGAAGCCACTCTAGAAAGTGCTAAAGGAAATGTTGTGACCTGAAACTCACAGGAACCTACACCTGTATTTCCTTAGGAATATGGCTCAGTGTTCACAATTCTGTGTTCACTTATAGATCTTATAGAACATAACTGCCACAAAGGAGGAGAATAGACTCTCTCTATCGACTGATCAGTAGATACATACAGATTTCTATCTATATACACAATATATGTATATATGCATACATAAACACTTGTAGACATATTATATATGTATATATGCATACATATGTACTTATACATATATACGTATATATATACACATTGTATATGTATATACACACCAACTCAGTATATATTTGTATATACATTGAGGACATGTACAGAGCAGAGGCAAATGTATATATATTTGTGGAAAATGTGAAAAATAAGGTGCTAAATAGACTGAAAAAAGGATACTTTGTTTACAATATGAAACCTGGAACAAGAAAATAGAGCATCATCTTGTTTGAGCTCAGCTGGAAATGTACAACAGGTAAGTCAAATCTTCCCTCTACTCTGGGAAGGTTCTGCTATACAGATAGATACACACACACACACACATATATATATGTATATTATACATACTTATGTACGTATGCAGATTTAGACTTGGCAAATATATGAATCTGTTTGACTCGACTAGACTGACCTGTAACAAGATTTTTAGCAATTGTTTCTGTTTTGGCCAGAAACTCTGAGGGTCTTGCCCTCCCAGGTTTATATACTTTTATATATTTATTTTGACAGGTAAAAGAGGTCATTTTCTACCTCCTTTCTTACCTAGTTTTGCCCTCCCAGGTTTATATACTTTTATAATTTTATATATTTATTTTGACAGGTAAAAGAGGTCATTTTCTACCTCCTTTCTTACCTAGTTTTGCCTCCCAGGTTTACATACTTTTATAATTTTGTAGATTTATTTTGACAGGAAAAGAGGTCATTTTCTACCTCCTTTCTTACCTAATTTTACCCTCCCAGGTTTATATACTTTTATATATTTATTTTTGACAGGTAAAAGAGGTCATTTTCTACCTCCTTTCTTGCCTAGTCTTAATCACTGATTGGGTGTTGCCTCAGTCAAACTGAGATGTCTTAAAGAGGGAGATCTGGCTTTAAAAGGCCAGATCTCCCACTGCATCCAGGGCCCCTCCAGGCATCTTGATTTATATCTTGCCACCGGACCCAGATGGTTCCCGAGGAAAAAATGAGGCTGCTGACTTTGCACATCCTTCCCTCACTTCAATCCAAGTCACTTGCCTGTCCCGGAGTCATCTCCTGATGTCATGATCCAATTTGAGATTGAAGGACAAAAGATAACAATATATCCGATAAGTGTAGTTTTTGACATGTTGTCTCATCCAACAGAAGGTGAGCTCCCAGAGGGCAAAGTTCTCATTTCTGCCTCTCTTTGTATCTGTGGCACGTATGGCACAGCACTTAGTGCATAGTGAAGTACTTAATAAAAAGCTGGGGGACTGACAGAGTGCCCGACATCAGTGGATGGCTAGTCCAGTCATACCTGGGCATGAATCCTTCCCGTACCATCCAGCCCCTGCCTGAAACCCTCCAGTGAAAGGGAATCCACCAGATCACTCCCTTCCCTTTGGGACATCCCTCATTCTTGGACAGAAGTTGCCCTCCATAGGACCAAAAGTTTGCCTCTCTACAGCTTCCACACTTCTCATACTCCCTTCTTCTGCCAAGAGTGACAGACAGAATCCCTTGTCCACATGACAACTTCTAAAATGTCCGAAGCTCCCTGTCCATGTCATTCCCCTAACTCTCCCAGCCCCTGCCAAGCCTTTTCTCTCCCAGGTGGAACATCCCCTTTTACTTTGTCCAGCCCAGGGCACCCTCCTCTGATTAGCTCCAAATTGTCAATGGTCTTTTAAAATGGTCTTTGGCACGGAGCAGAGTGCCATGGATGCCATCTGATCACAGGAGAGCACAACAAGTTGCTACGTCCCTCTTTCTGCTTCTGGATGCAGACTAAGACTTCCTTAGTGCTTTTTTGGCTGCATCACATTTTAGCTCACAGTCCACTGAAATCCCGAGATCTTGCCCACAGAAACTAGAGTTTATGGCTGTTGGTCCCTCTTTCTCAGAGGGCCATGACATCCAAGTGAGCTGGATTTAAGTGAGGGAAGGATGGGCAAGATCACCTGCCTCACTTCCCCTCCAGAGCCATCTGCGTCCAGTGGCCAGACATACATAGATCAGGAGACCTTGGCCTTGTAAGCTAAGGTCTTTAAGACATCTCAGTCTGACTGAGGCATTCAGTGATGAAGGCTAGGCAAAGAATCTTCCCTTTCACCTTCCATGTCTCTTTTATGCAATATTTGTGAGGTTGGCTTTTGGAATCCAAATGTAGAACTTTATACATTTATAATTATAATATTCCATCTTATCAGATTTAGACTACTATTCTACACTAGCCAAACTAGCTAGAAGGCCTCTGGCTTTTCCATTCAATATCTCTCCTAGCCAGAGATGTAAAAGTAAGTGTTTAACAATCATCTACATACACTTTCAAGTTAAATGGGTATTCTTAGCATTTTCTCCATCCCTTTCTTAAGCCCAGACAATCAAAAACAACAATAACAACAAAAAACCCCAAAATCTGATTTGTAAGTAATCTCTAAAGTGTAAGTGCTCTTTAACTAATCTGGAAGATAAAAGTACTTACCCTGACTTTAATGACTTTAACGAGCATCATTCTTGAGCTGGTTAGAGCTGGCTCCAGTCAATATAATTATAAAAATATATCATATAATAATATGATAAGCATGCTAATTATACCTTTATCTAAGTCACTGACAAAATAATAATTTAGAACCAAGGACACATTCTACAGGGCACCTCCTTCCAAGATGACAATTAACCTATTAATAACCAGAATACAAAGCTGAATTCAGGAAGTCCTGGATTCAAATTCTACATCCACTCTTGCTAAATGTCCACCTGTAAATTTCTTAAACTCTCTGCACCTCAATTTCCTTATCTTCAAAAGGGAGATGAAAATATTAGTGCATCTATCTCAGTGGGATTGTAAGACTCAAGTGCCGTTATGTGCCTAAAGTTCTTTATAAGCCTTTAAGTGCTATCCAAACTTCAGTTACTACTTCTACTCCTAATAATACCTGGTTCCAGCCATTAATCCATTTCAAGTTCACTCAAATATATTACCATCTAGCAAATATCTCTCTGACTTGTCCATAAGGATTTTATGAGAGGCTTTATCAAATGCTTTACTGACATATTACTGACATATACTATGTGTACAGCATCCCACTGATCTTCCATTCTAAGCATCCTGAGTTTTAGTCATCTCCTTTTCTCAATGCTCACAAATCATCCCTATAAAATATGGTCTAGAATTTTACCCAAAATCCAAGTCAAGATCATCAGGCTATAATTTGTGAACTCCTTAAAAAACCAGTCCAATGGTTATGTTCTACAACCTTTCCATGATTACTAACCTGGTGTAGCAAAGATTTAAGGGGCATTTGATCTCAGCCTTCAAAGATTTGAAAAGGGATTAATCATTCTTCTTAGCCTGGGGAGAGAAGAATGAGAACTGAGCCAGTGAAAGTCACTTTGGTGAGAACTTCTCACAGTTGGAAGTGACTCATCAGGAAATTAGCCCATTTGGTAGGTGAGAGTTCTTCATTTACCATGGATGTTCCAGGACAGGCAGGATGACCACTTGTCAGACATCTTGTAGAAAAGATTCTCATTCATTTAGGGGTTGGGGGATCTCTCCTCCAGAGGTAAGATTCTATGTTTTCTCCATTTGTCTTGAGTTCCTGATACCGTCAGCTTTGGAGTAGGTGAGAGGAAAAGTCATCCCGCTTTGGCAACCTGGTGATTGGGCAGGGAGGGGATAGCCAATCTCCAATATAGTTTGAAACTGGAAGAAGCTGGTGGTGCAATGGAAAGAACACTGGACCTAGAATCAGAGTTTAGATACTTACTAGCTATGTGACCTTGCTCAAGTCACAAACTCTATTTGCCTTCATTTCCTCAACTATAAAATCAAGATAGTAACAACATCTATTTCACAGTATTGTGAGGTTCCAATAATATTTATAAAAGCATTCAGCATAATGCCTACTACATAACAGCTGCTATATATAAATGGCTATTCCCTTCCTTTTCCTTTCTTTTACTGTCCTTAACCACGAATAGGCTCCTGGTGTTGAAATACATTTATATAATATTTAAAAAACACTCTCTTGCGTATCTATGTATCCTAAATTTTCTTAGCTTTAGAATGATTGTAATTCTTAGATTCTTTGCAGATCATAAAGCCATACAGATGCATTCTGTAGTGCAGTGATCCATCATTTCACGAAGGGCCAGGTTATCTATGGGGTTTGAATTAGTTTGAATATCAGCAGATAAGAGCAAGTCCAGAATGGATTTCATCAGAAAAGAGGGTAGTTCTAAATCCCCAATCTTGTCCTCAGTGGGGGGCACTTGTTTTGGACCAGATATAAACATGTGTTAGATTATACTGAGAGTGGACTAGTTTCTATCTCCTGCAACCATATTCATCATCTCTTGTATATTGATCTTCATCGGGCTTAACAAAGTCTGAATTTATGAAATATCTCTACATGAAGACTTTGGGGGTGCCGGTGAGACATGAAGGGGGGTATAGATATTGAAGTGCTTTACACAAGGTACTAAAGGGAAAGTCCTTTAGTACCTTGGGATACTTTATCATTTGGGATAGTTT
Source organism: Myrmecobius fasciatus (assembly GCA_023553655.1). Taxonomy (NCBI): domain Eukaryota; kingdom Metazoa; phylum Chordata; class Mammalia; order Dasyuromorphia; family Myrmecobiidae; genus Myrmecobius; species Myrmecobius fasciatus. Next base: position 224,832 of record JAJPUD010003429.1, read on the forward strand.
ATCATTTCTTCTAAAATGTAAGGTAAAGATGGAAGCCTGTAAAAGATAGGAGCTACGTGGAAAGCTACAAGTAGCAACTTTTTGCACCTGGGATGAGTGGTAGCAGCTGGGAGCTCACCTGAAGGGTGGCTAACAGGGGCCAGGAGGATGACACCTTAAGAGTTCTAAACTCCTCAAACAGAAGGAAGTACTATAAGACAAAGCCTTCAATCGTGGTGCTATAGCGAGGTAGAGAAAGGAGTTGGGGTGCTGGGTAAATAGAAATGTGAGACTTTGGTACAAAGTCCCAGTGACCATATCCTAGTTCCTGATCTGGGTGTGTTTTGTGTCATGTCTGATGTACTACAAGTGGTACAACCTATCCCAGGCTATTTATCCCCTGCTCTCTCTTCCCCATCTGAGTAATTTGAGGAAATAATTTACTTCTCCCTAAACCCCAAGAGATGGACATAGTTCTAGATGAGGCTGGTAATTAGAGGAAATTAAAGAAACTGGAGTGGAGAAAGTGAAATGGCTTCCAGGCAGAGAGCAGCATCATTAGGGAGGGAAGATTCCCTAGGTGCATTTTTTTTTAATATTTGTGTTATTTTTCTTTCCTTCTTTTTCTTCTTCCTGGTGTTCTTCATGCATCTTTAGGATGGCCCCAAATTTCTTAGGTCAAACATTCCAATTTCCACTCTGTTTTCTGGTCTTATGAGGTCATTACTTTATATGAAGGAAATGGAAATTAAGAACCTGCCACCACACTGATCTGGAGACATCAGATATCAATTGGGAACAGCCAGTCAAGCCTGCCAAGCCACAGGCCTTAGGGAGAAAGATCCTCACCAGAAGACTATTATAGACAACAGGTAGCTCTGGAGATTTACACAGATCTCTGGAACTGAAGATGACTGCTCTTATTTTGGGAATGAGAAAGGGAAGGGTGGAGAGAAAGAAAAGGAAAAGGAAAGGGGAGAGAGAGACAGAGAGACAAAGAGAGAGAGAGAGAAACACACACAGAAAGAGAAAGGGAGAGAAAGGAAGAGAAAGGGCAGGGCAGAGAGAGACAGAGTCAGAGAGAGAAAGAGAGAGAAAGAGAAACAGAGAGAGAGAGAGAGAGACAGACAGAGAGAGAGGGGGGGGACAAAGGGAAGGGGAAAGGTTTCATAATATTGTGAACCATATGCTTGCAAGTAGAAAGTTAATCTTGGTGTATTTTCTAGGATACCAGGTATACATTTCCCCAGGTTTCCTGGCTAGTGACCACAAACAAAAAGATTGAGAAGATGCTTTGGCATGTATTTGGGCCCTTCTTGTCATAGGCCATTCATTGATGCAAGGGTTAGAATAAACTCAGTGGTTTGCTAGACTCAGCTCAATGAGCTCTGGAAAGCCAGTTGTTAAATTTTCATTTAAACCTCAGAAATTGGCAATTTATAAATCAAGGTTTGATTTTTTTTCCTTTTTTTTTTTTTGATTGTCTAAACTTAATATAGTGGTGGAGAAAATGTTCGTTTAAATCAAACTTAAAAATTTATCACAAGTACATTTTCCCCCAGAGAGCTGGTTGTTAAACATTTATCAGCATACCTCTAAACCCAGTTCAACTCAACATCAAGGCGGCTCCATTTCATCAGCAGGCTTATCCACTTTAGGATGGTTCTGCCCTGAGGTCTGTTCTTCTGATTTGTGAGCCCTTGACCTATTTTCTTGATCAATGGTGAGTTCTTAGTTCACCCTGCCCTGCCCCTCCCTCATTTTCAGCTCCCTTTAACTTATCTTCTCACATTAAAATATAAATCCCTTGAGAATAAGAACTTTTTTCCTTATATTTATATTCCCAGCACTTAGTACAAGACCTGGGCTACAGTAAGTGCTTAATAAACGCTTTATCCATTTATTTTGGGGAGCTTATTAGTTGTATGCAGGTCTAAAAATACTCCTTGATTTTTACCTTGACTTGGTTTTAAGCCCAAGAGGAGAAGAAAATTTGCCCGTCAGAAGACAGCTACCAAACTGAGCAGATAAAAACTGAAAACCCTCAACTTCCAGGATTATAGATCATCCCTTACCCTCCATGACATGAAAGGGCCAGATGGGAAAACTGCATCCATTCTCTGCACCAGAAATAGCCGCACACTCCCTGTAGCTTCCAATCTGAGACAGAACCATTTTTATAGTTTATCCCAGAGGAGAAATAAGAGAATTCATTAATAATGTCTTGTTTTATGTTTGGGAATTTAAAATTCTAGCACACATACACATACAGGTATCCAAGCTGATCACTTTTACTGCAGTATTTCTGGACTCAGTTATTACATTTGGATTTTGCCAGAAAGTCAACAGAATTTAGCTGTCTTTTCTGCTCCACGTACAGAAGGCGATAAAAGGCTTTTCTGATGAACAAACCAAAAAACATATCCAAAACATCGAAGAGCTGGTCAACTATCTATCCCATTGTTGTTTCTCCTTTCCCTCCCCATATTACATGAGTCCTACTTATAAGAAATGATGCCAGCCCACAGAGAAGACTCTCTGTGGAAACTGGTCTCCAGCAGGGAAAAAGTCAAGTAGAAATTAGTACTTGCTTGGCTGACATGAACAGAGAGGAATTAAATTGGAACTGAGTCAAAGTAGTGATAGGTGACTTTAACCATGCAGACATATGGTAGAGCCCCACCTTCCTCCTCTCTCTGCTAAATGTAGGGAGGTTGATAAATACTTGAATTACCTTAATGACAATCTCATTCTTCAAAAGTGAACAAAGTCACAGAGGAAACTACTGTTCTGGGACTGATACTGACCAATAATGGCCAACTGGATCCCAAAATAGAAATGGTAAGACCATTAGGAAGAAGGGAGCTTGGAATCTTAGAAATGGTGATAGAGTAAAAGGGGAGAGACAACTGGTTCCCAAAATAGAAATGGTAAGACCATTAGGAAAATGGGAGCTTGGAATCTTAGAGCTGATGATATAATAAAAGGGGAGAGACAACTGGTTCCCAAAATATAAATGGTAAGACCGTCAGGAAAAGGGGAGCTTGGAATCTTAGAGCTGGTGATAGAGTAAAAGGGAAGAGACAACTGGTTCCCAAAATATAAATGGTAAGACCGTCAGGAAAAGGGGAGCTTGGAATCTTAGAGCTGGTGATAGAGTAAAAGGGAAGAGACAACTGGTTCCCAAAATATAAATGGTAAGACCATTAGGAAAAGGGGAGCTTGGAATCTTAGAACTGGTGATAGAGTAAAAGGGGAGAGACAACTGGTTCCCAAAATAGAAATGGTAAGACTGTTAGGAAAAAGGGAGCTTGGAATCTTAGAACTGGTGATAGAATAAAAGGGGAGAGAAAGTCAGGTGAAGGCTAATGTGCAACTCGATTTGAAAAGAGTGAAATTAAGGGTTCAAAATAAGACTATGTAAGATGTAATGGCCTCAAATACTATGAACAGTCAGACCCAAAGGGGTCAGGAAGCTCTCAAAAGAGTTCTAAAGATATAAACAGAAACAACTCCAAAGAGGAAAAAAAGGAGAAGCTTCTTAAAGAGATTAGTGTGGATACAAAGGAAATTCACCAACTTCCTGAGATTGGGGGGGAGGGGGGAGCGGAATTACAAATGATTACAACAAAGACAGAACTGAAGATGAATCCAAAAGAGTATCAGGGTCCTATAAAAATGGTATGAAGAGTACTAAAATTCAGAAGGAACTGAAAATGTTGAGGAAAACTAAAGTTGATAAAAAAAAAAAGGGTAAGAGTTTTATTTTAAGATTTGGGACAAGAGGATATTTAAAGAAAAGGTAGGAGTTTTCCTAGGGATGGAAGCACTAATAGAAAACAGAGAGAATTGCTCAGCTCTTATTTTGTTTCCATTTTCTTTACAAGAATCCATGTCTTTTCCAAAGACCATCCTAGCTAAGAACAGACAAGCTAATAATCAATATTGGCTGGCCACTTGATGATGAATTCTTTATCAATGAAAGAAAAATACAAAATGGCGCTCAGTCCTGTGTGGAACAGCTCTCCTCTCCTACTTACACCGTGCCAGAAGCAAATTGTTCCATTTGCTCACTGTTCTCCCAACAGCTGGAGTCTCTCATTTTCTTCATCTTCCTGTCAAGGTGAAACTTTCAGTGAGGGCATTGTTATGTTCTTTCTTCTTCCAGAAAGAAAAGGGATCCTTACCCTAGAATGGGAAGAAATAGGCTTTGGATACGCTCTCAAGTCTTGGCTCCAAGTCCTAGATGTGGGCAAGGTCTTCATGGCAAGTGAATTCGCTTAGACTTAGATCTTTCCTTCTAAAAACCCTAGTTAATATAGTTTTGGGTTCCTTTGGTGAGAAAGTTCACCTTAATTTTCAGTTCTTAATCTTCACGGCACATTTTCAAATTCTCATCACAACTAGTTATGACTGGGGCAGCTAGGTGGCGCAGTGGATAGAGCACCAGCCCTGAAGTCAGGAGGACCTGAGTTCAAATCTGATCTCAGACACTTAACATTCCCTAGCTGTGTGACCCTGGGCAAGTCACTTAACCTCAATTGCCTCAGCAAAAAAAAAAAAAAAAATTAGTTATGACCTAGGCTAAGGACATTTAGTGAAGCTCTTTGTAATCACCAAAAATCACCCAGGTTTGGAGTTGTCCAATTTTTAAACTCTGTCTCTCTAGTTGGTTCATGGGGATGAATGGGAAGGAACAGAGAGATGAACTGTGCCCTAGGATCAAGTTCTTTGCCTCCATTAGCTGCTCATTCTTTTCCTGGAATTTTCTTATGCAAATAAGCCCATTTAATGTAACAAATGGATGAACAATAAGGAATATAATAATAATGAATATATGAATAATCTGCTCAAATCTAAAAGGAACTTGCCTTTCATAAGGTACAAACACCATCTGTCTGATGCATCCTTTGTATTTCATTGTCTCTGTTGTTTATCTCTTATATCTTGACATTTTTTTGAATCTTAAAAGGTCCACGACTTAGATTGTATCTCAACCTCACTCATATTATATTTCTGAGCAAGATAGAAAGACACAGGCAGACTCATTGAATGGCTGGGTGAAAAATCTACTTATTACTCAGTTCCAGATCGACTTAGAAAGATCTCCAGTGAATCACCCCCCACGATCAGTGCTTGATTCCATACTATTTAATATTTTTGTTATTCACTAAGATCAATGCATAGATGACACATCTGTCAAATTTGAAGGTGATACCAAGTCAAAATAGGTGTAATTCATACACAGAATCAGGAAGCAAAAACATTGACCGTTGAGGACACTGGGTTAAACCTAACAAATATAACTGGGATCAATGAAAAGTTCTACACTTTGGTTCAAAAAAATCCATAAATACAACACGGGGGAGAGACAAGTAGTAGTTTTTGCTCCCCCCAACCCACCCAAAAAAAAGACCATGAGCCTTTACTAGAGCTCAAGGTTAATATAAGTCAACTTTGACGTGACAATCAAAAAAATGTCATTTTAGGTTGCACTAAAAGAGTCATAATGTCTCTTCAGGACTATGTAAGTGATAATCTCTATATTCTACCTTCATCAGAACACATCTGGAATATTATCTTCATTTCCAGGTGTCACATTTTAGAAAAGATAGTGTGATAAGCCAGAGAACATCCAGAGAAGAATAGCTAGGAGACTCAAGAATCTTTAGAACATTTGAAAGAACCAAATCCTTCACAAATTCTTTCCCAAATGTGAAAGAAACCACATTTGTCCTGGAGAAAAGATGACTTCGTGAATACCACTGTTTTCAAATATGTGAAGGGCTACTCTAAGCAAGAGTGACTAGAGTGTTAGACTCAGGAAGACCTGAGTTCCAATTCTGCCTCAGATGATTACTAGCTATATCACTCTGGGTTAGACTTTAATCTCTCCTAGTCTCAGTTTCTTCATCAATAAAGTATAGTTAATAATGATGATGATAATAATACTGTATGGGGTTTTTGTGAAGATCAGATGAGATCATATATGCAAAGCACATTGGAAATCTATAAGCCCTATAAAAATTTTTGCTATTATTATAATTGTTCTGCTTAGTTCCAGATGGTAAAACCAAGAACATTGGGTAGAAGATGAAAAGGGTAGATTTAGACTCAATGTGAGGAAGAACTTTTTAACAATTTTGTTATTGTTGTTGAGTCCTTTTCAGCCATGTTGTTCCCAACTCTTCCTGATCCCTATTTGGAGTTCTCTTGGCAAAGATACTGGACTCATTTGCAATCCTTCTCCAGCTCATTTTATAGATGAGAAAACTGAGGCAACAAGGTTACATGACTTTCTCAAGATCATGCACCTAGTGAGTGTCTAAGGTTTGAAAATGTTCTACTCTATCTTTTGGGTGTTCTGATGCTCTAAAACGTGTTTAGAGTCATTATTTTAAAGGATTTGGAGTAGTTTGGGGGAGAGGTTGGGCAAGTTCCTGCCTTTACTCAGTCATCTTGGCTCTGCCTCCTGAGGCCAGGTTCAAAACTCAGGAAGAAGAGTGTTCCTGACTCCAGATTCAACATTCTATCCACTATACCACTAAGCTGCCTCAATCCTAACAATTAAAATTGCTCCAAAAAAGAATGAACTACCTTTCCCTAAGAGTCTTCAGGTAAAGGCTCCATAATCACTTATTAATTCTTGCTCAAAATGCATTAATTGTTCAAAAACCTTTTGAATTGGGAGGAATCTGAGATCCCTTCATATGATTCTGTGAACATGACGGTAATTAATAGTCATCCAGCATCAAGAATAAAATCATGATCCCTAATAAATAAGTGGTCAAAGGGAATGAACAAACAATTCTCAAAAGAATTGCAACTATATTGGTAACTATTAGAAAGAAGGCTCCAATTATTTAACTGACCTAGAAAAAAATAACAAAATTCATCTGGAAAAACAAAAGGTCAAGAATTTCAAGGGAATTAATGAAAAAAAAATGCAAATGAGGGTGGCCTACCTGCACCAGTTCTAAAACTATATTATAAAGCAGTGGTCACCAAAACCATTTGGTACTGGATAAGAAATAGAGAAGTGGATCAGTGGAATAGGTTAGGTTCACAGGACAAAATACTCAATGACAATAGTAATTTAGTGTTTGATAAACCCAAAGACGCCAGTTTTGGGGATAAAAACTCACTATTTGACAAAAACTGCTGGGATAATTGGAAATTAGTATGGAAGAAATTAGGCATTGACCCACACCTAACACCATATACCAAGATAAGGTCAAAATGGATTCATGTCTAGGCATAAAGAATGATATTATAAACAAATTAGAACAATGTAGGATGGTTTACCTCTCAGACCTGTGGAGGGGGAAGGAATTTGTGACCAAAGAAGAACTAGAGGTCATCATTAATCACAAAATAGATAAGTTCGACTATATCAAGTTAAAAAGTTTTTGTACAAACAAAATGAATGCAGACAAGATTAGAAGGGTAGCAGTAAACTGGGAAAATATTTTCACATCCAAAGGTTCTGATAAAGGCCTCATTTCTAAAATATATCGAGAATTGACTCAAATATATAAGAATTCAAGCCATTCTCCAATTGATAAATGGTCAAAAGATATGAACAGACAATTTTCAGATGAAGAAATTGAAACTATTTCCGGTCACATGAAAAGGTGCTCCAAGTCACTATTGATCAGAGAAATGCAAATTAAGACAACTCTGAGATATCACTACACACCTGTCAGACTGGCTAAAATGACAGGAAATGATAATGATAACTGTTGGAGGGGATGTGGGAAAACTGGGACACTGATACATTGTTGGTGGAACTGTGAACGGATCCAACCATTCTGGAGAGCAATTTGGAGCTATGCTCAAAAAGTTATCAAACTGTGCATACCCTTTGACCCAGCAGTGTTTCTACTGGGCCTATATCCCAAAGAGATTTTAAAGGAGGGAAAGGGCCCCACATGTGCAAAAATGTTTGTGGCAGCCCTTTTTGTAGTGGCAAGAAACTGGAAATTGAAAGGATGCCCATCAATTGGAGAATGGCTGAATAAATTATGGTATATGAATGTTATGGAATATTATTGCTCTGTAAGAAACAACCAACAGGAGGATTTCAGAGAGGTCTGGAGAGACTTGTATGAACTGATGCTGAGTGAAATCAGCAGAACCAGGAGAACATTATACACAGCAACAAGACTATACGATGATCAATTCTGATGGACATGGTTCTCTTCAACAATGATGTGATTCAAACCAGTTGTGCTGCGATGAAGATAGTCATATACATCCAGAGAGAGGCCTGTGGGAACTGAGAGTGAACCACAACACAGCATTTTAACACTTTCTGTGAATATTTCCATGCATTTTGTTTTCCTTCTTAGGTTGTTTTTTCTTCTTTTCTTTCTAGATCTGATGTTTCTTGTGCAGTAAGATAACTGTATAGATATGTATACATGTGTTGTATTTGTCATATAATTTATCCTATTTAGCATGTATTAGATTACCTGTCATCTAGGGGTAGGGGATGGGGGGAAGGAGGGGAAAAGCTTGGGAAAAAAAAAGTTTTTGCAAAGGTCAATGTTGAAAAATCACTCATATGTTTTGTAAGTAAAAAGCTTTATATAAAAAAATAAAAAATAAAAAGAAAGAAGGCTCCAAAGCATTAATAATAAGATAAATAAAATAAATGCAAATTATACAATGCAAATGAAAACAACTTTGAGATTTCACTTCATAACTAGCAAATGAGCAAAGATAAGATTGTAACAGCCAGTGTTGGAATGAGATATATTAATATATTTTTGTTAGGGGTATAAATTGATACAACCAATCTGAAAAGTAATTTGAAATTATGAAAAGAAAATAACTAAGCTTTCTAAGCTCTTGAACCCTAAGATTTCCACCAGTAGGCATCTATATTCATTGACCAAAGGGATCAATGAAAAAAAGAAGAGCCTCATCAGCAAATTTGTAGCATCAAAGAATTGGAAATAAAGTAGATACTCATCAATCTGAGAACAACTAAATAGATTGTGGGTACATGAATATAATGGATTGTGCTTGTGCCAGAAGAAATGATGAATATGATTTAAGAGAAGAATGTGAAGACATATGAACTGCTTCAAAGTAAAGTAAGAAGAGCATGGAAAACAATACATATGACCACAATAATGTAAATGGACAGAACCACAAAACTATTTGGACTGCTATAAAATTATAGTGACCCCCCCCCAAGAAGACAAATAAGAAGACAGTTTCCTAAATTTGTAGCAGAAAGTATGGATGTGTAACATTGAAGATAATGTCACATTTTACCAAAGTATTAGTTTTACTGAACATTTTTTCCCTTTCCCTTGATTCTTTGTGATAAGGGATGATTCCCTGGGAGGAGGAAACATGAATGTGTTGGGAAATTAGGTTAAAACAAAAATATATAATTAAAAACAATAATGGTGAACTGTTTAGCATGATATTTGGCATATAGTAGATACAATATAAAATGTTAATTAATTAATATAGTAGATATAATATGAAATATTATGCTAAACTAATGTTATTGTTTAATCATGATCACCAGATTGCAACAGTAGATAAAGAAAGTATTATTGATTTCAGCAAGATAAGAAAGTGATATTCTAAGGTAGAACTGGAACAATGGCCAAAGCCAAGAAGTCATGAGTATTGGATAATGTCAAGTTCAATCGAGATCTCTAGAGAACCTCAGAACTCTTTGTCCCTGTTTTGCTGAGAAAATAAATAGCAGTGGATTCTCTGCCTATCTGATGTATTGATGGCAAGGAGCTGAAAGCAATATCTAATACATTGGGATTGAAAAAGCTCTTGACAAACTAATACCTTTCAGGTCCTTTTTAACAGAGATTCTATGATTTTATGAATGACGATCTGTTTATTCCTGGTTCCAAAAAAGATATCTACATATACCTTCTTAACATAAATTCCCTCTCTAGCGAAAGGGGTGACAATTTTTTATTTGGGGTCTTTTTCCACAGCCCTTCTCTTGCACTGCTTGCCAGGTAGAGCAGACATCAACCATTTCTTTCTTTATAAGATGCTGTACAAAGGTGGGTTTAATTGGGAATATTTCTCTTTAGCTCCATCAAGTGAACAAGAGCTGAAATGAAGAAGAGGAGGAACATCCTGCTGAGGAGGCAGCACATCTTGTCTGGGTAAGGACAGCAAGTCAATCTATCTTCAAACATTAGGCATGGGGTACTGCCAAGTGACAGGAATCCTACTGTTTTAAATACATGACTCTCTTTTCCCTTTCCATCCAAGGATAATTTGGTGGAAATTAAGCAGTTCTGGGAAATCTCCTTGCTCCTATAAAGCAAAAGAAAAGTGGTCTTGAGTACCCAGAACTTTTAGGAACATTCAAATGTTGGACTCCCAATTCCCTGAGCAGGTCCAGAATTTCACACTATATCTATAAGCTAGGCTGTTTTGGTTTTTTGACATCCATCTCCCCAGTAGTATACCCATACAACAGAAAGCTTGGAGGAGAATTTACATTTAGTAAAAAACAACTATGGGCCAAAGAACAGGTGGCTGACATAATAGTTAGAGTGTCGAGCATGGAGTTAGGAAGACAAATCTGGTCTCAGACACTTCCTGATTATGACTCTGAGCAAGTCACCTTCCCCTGTCTGCCTCAGTTTCCTCATCTATAAAAATGAGCTAGAGAAAAATTGGAAAACCATTCAAATATCACTGCCAATTAAACCCCGAATGGAGTCATGAAGACTTGGACATGATTGAAAATGACTGAATAGTAACTTAACAAGTGCTAAAACTATGCTCTCCAAGAGCTCCCATTCTAATGGGAGAGACAACATAAAAAAGAACTATGTGCAATCAAGATATATACAGGAGAAATTGAAGATAAGGATTTGGCAAGGGAAGTCAGTAGCCATAAGGGGGATTAAGAAAGGCTTCTTGTAGAAGGTGGGATCATAATTAGGTCTTAAAGAAAGCTAGGAGGAATGATAGTAATACATGATGTGGGGGGAAGGTATAAAATGTAGAAGACTAGAAAGGTGAAAAAGATCAAGGTTGTAAAGACCTTTAAATTACAAATGAATTTATTTTTAATCCCAAAGACAATAGACACCCACTCAAGTTTATCAAGTAAGGGGTCAGACTTGAACTTGGGAAAAATCCATTTTACTTACTGTGTGGAGAATGGGTTAGAGTGAAGAAAGATTCAAGGCAGAGAAAACCAAGGGGAGGTTATTACAATGGTGGTTGTGATCACCATTTGTGATCAAAGAGGACCAAAATGATATCACCAGGTAAAAATGGTAAAATGGCATGGATGATGTCTTTTGACTAAAGCTTAAATTAGATTTACGTGAGGCAGAGTTTCACAAAGTTGCCAGTCTCAGTCTCTTCCAGAGGCATTGAAGTCTAGTGGCAAGACAAAAATCACGATGACTGGTGATGGCCCCGGATGCAGCAGATGACCTTGGCGTCTTCAGTGTCTGACGGAGCTCAGAGCACTTGCTTCAGCCTCTTTCATGGCTGTGAAGACTTCCCCTTTTAGAACACTGTCTGGTATAGTTGGTGCTTAATAAATGTTTATTGCCAATTGGATATTTCTATCACAACAACTACATGATACCCTTCTCCCATCCTATAGTAAGTTTTTCTTGTAACAAAGTTGATTAAACTGCAGGCACATTATTTTGTACATTTAGTCCCTATCTTTCTAAAAGGAGGAACATCATCTGTCCTCTAGTGTCAAGATTTTGTTATTAAACTTAAATCAGAGATCAGTTGCCTTTCAGTGTTATGGGAGGAGGACAGGATGTTCTCCTGGTCTTGCTTAATTAATTCACTGTCCATCAGTCTATGCAAGTCTTCCAGGAATTTTCTGAATTTTTCATATTATTTTTAAATTCCCCTACATTATATGCCATAGTTTTCAGGCATTCTCTAATCCTTACTTGATTTTGTTTTATTTGGAGAAGGGGGAAGTTGCTACTTAAGTTCATTTTTTTCTTTTATTTTTTAATTATGAGCTTAACGGTTATTAGTAAACATCTTAATAAAAAAGCAGATTATATTAAAACCAAGAACTTCTGTTATATATAATTTTCTTGGTTTTAAACAAAGCCTTCGATGAAGGTATATTACATCAGCTAATGGTACATATTAGGTAACTGTGCAATTTCACGGAAATGATTACTAAAAGAGAAAACTGGTGACTTGAAATTGCATTTAACTTGATTAGCAAGTTTATTTTATCCCCAATATGATGTGCCCAAGTTGTTTCATCTGCTTTTTATTAAATTATTTACTTTAACTAAGGCTTTCAACTCCTATATTATGTTAATTAGGTACTGTTTAATCTTATTTGATTTAGTCCCTTTAGAATTCTACATCCACAGATTCTCATTAGAGCATCTTTCCGATGTTAGCCATGGCTTTTCTGGATCTCACGGTAAGTAAACTGCTATGGTAAACTGCTACTTTCCCAGAGGAAAATAATTAAATCATATCTAGGGAGCACTTACTTTAGGTGTAGAATCATACAACTTCCGAACAGAGACAGAGAAAGGAGAGAGGGGAGGGCAAAGGTAGGGAGGGCAAGAGAGGGAAGGGGAAGGGAAAAGAGGGGAGCTTTTGATCTGTCTGTCATTCCAGGTTCTGCCTGTCAACTGTTCAAAAGGTCTGATTGCTTGGAGAATGTTTCCAGTAAGGATGGTTTAGTCTTTGGATGGTTTATGGTCCAATACGTGCCTTGGAACCCAGGGAATAAAGCAAGGTGGTGAATTGTCCTTTGATAAATTTTATTTGGTGACACTTTAAGACAAAAACTGAGAGAGTTCATGATAGCTTAAATTCCTACAATTTTTGACAACTCCTCCATCTCTATGTTTGGAGCATCATCCAGAGTCCTTAGTTCAAAATATAGCCAAAAGCTGGGCTCAGACAGGCAGCAGAGGGCAATTGGCTTGGCAATCACCAGGGTAGGCCATGTAATGATAAAACCTTCTGTTTGTACAATGAGAAACAGAATAGCAGAGCGATCCAAGAAAACCTAGGTTCAAATCTCACCATTAGCACATACTGGCTGATTCTGAGCAAGTCACTCATGATCCTAAGTGAATAATACTAAGTCTGAGTAAATGCTCTAGTTAGTTCTCTGAATATAAGTAGCAGAGAAGGGAACAAACAGGCTGTTTTGGAATTTTATCATCTGAGAGTTCACAATATCAATGAAATCATAGATTCATTTCCTATTCCCCATATTTGTATAGGGCTCTGGGGTTTCCATAGTACTTTTACCTACATCATCTCATTTGATTCTCATCACAAGTTTATAAAAATTGCATGGCAGATATTATGACTCCAAATTAAAAACAAAAAAACCCGAGGCCCAAAAAAGTAACTTGACTTGAAGATCACATGGCAATGAGTACAAGTGGCAGAGCTGAGACAAATTCAGGTCTTCTGATTTGTATTCTCTACATGAGTTAAGAAAACCATCGCTCAATTCTAATGTGAAATTAGACTTTAGTACCATACTTCCTAGAACTCAGCTAGGTAGACCAGAATATGCTGAAAAGGGCACATATACACAGACACGTGCAGACAGCACCTGCTGGATTGTGTGGAAACCATAGCAAAGAGAACACAAAAAGTGGAAATTCACTTATTCAGAACAGTTAAAGGGATGGGCGGAAAATGGCAAAAAAAAAAAAAAAAACCCAGTAGATTGCTATTGTTCATCCTTCGTATCGGACCTCTGATATTCGGGTCAAGATAGAGTGTCTTTGATCAGTCCTATATTGGAGTTTATATTAACTCAGAAGACTCTACCATAGGTTGGGCACAAGCAACCATTTGAACATTTGGAAAGGAAATGACTCTAGATTTGTGCATCTCACATTTCCTTTGTCCTGCTGTGATTCTGCTTTGCTTGTGGAGTACAGACATGTCATAATGCTTGGTCCCAAGCCAATGTTGCTATCTCAAAACAGATATTAAAGCTATTAGAATAGTTAATAGGCAATAACGATATTCAGTGACCTTGAGAATGTCCTTGTACCATTTCTAACTACTGTGTGAATGCTTGTCTTGTGCAAGTTCTCCATAAAATAGTCATTGGGCATTTGGGCTACGCGTCTAGCCCATTAGATTTGCAATCTCAGTACATATAATAATTTTTTAAAGAACTGAAGCTTCTTTACTTTTAAGAATACGTAGGAACTAAAACTAAGCAAAAGGATTAGCAAATGGAAGCTGCTAGATCTGCTTTAATGAATATGAAAAACTGATTTGTAACTAGCAGAGCCATAATTTGTTTTTAAAAATTAAGTACTTAAAGATATTAGGAAAATTTGCTTTCTGCTGTAACTTAGCATTCTCCCTGTAGTTTAGCTGCTGCTATTAATAATTCTGCGAACTATGATTCCACTGGAGAAGGCAGGATCCTTTGAAAACTTACACTGGCTGCCATTTTATTTCAAGATAGCAGGCTGACATGCAAATTGAGCTGAAGGTCTATCTTGATGCCCTTTAGTGGTGTTCCAAGCGGAATCAAAATCAGCCACCTCTTTCAAAGGTGATAACAGAGCAAATAAACAGACATCCAGACAAATGTGGAATGCCAAGCAGCCAAGTTGAAACAGACCTTACTCTGTTTGGTCAATTAATTTGCTCAGCAAAATTCTTCATGGCTTGTGCAAAGATAAATGTCAGCTCAGCTCCTGCCCAAATTATCCCACACCGGTGGCAGTTTTATTGCACAGAAAAACGAAGCTTCGAAAAATGGAAAATAGTCATTGGGTTCTCAGACGTTACCACAAGAAGATAATTCAATTTATTTGATCATCATTTCTTGAGATCCTACTATGTGATCATAGATGTGTAGAATTTCTCACTAGTCAGGAACTTAAAGATAATCTATCCAACCCTGTATCTTGCCAAAGAGGAAACTGGAACCAAAGGAGAAAGTTGACGTGCCCAATATCTCAAAGGAAGTATCATCAGATTTAAATTTAGAAAGGACCTTAGGGATCATCCAATCTGATGTTTTTATTTTACAGATAAGAAAACCGAGGTCCAATACTGAGTGTAAGATGTCTACTGGACATCCAGTTTGAGATGTTTGAAAGGAAATTGGAGATGCAAGATGAAGTCTGGAGAGAGTTTGGGGCAGGATAGGTAGATTTAAGAACTGTCAATATAGAGATGATAATTAAATCCCTTCAAATGACTAAATTGTGCATTCCCTTTGTCCTAGTAATTCTATTACTGGATTTATGCATCTAAGAAAGCAAAGTCAGAAGGAGAGGATCCATATATACATTTTTTGGTAAGCAAAAAAATAGGGATATAGTACATAAACAAAAACTGGGAAATGACTGAAAATATGATAGTGTAATGAATTATTGTCTTGTAATGAACGATAAAAGGGAGAGATCCTGGAAAATCTGGGAAAGCTTGTTTGAACTGATGCAGAGTAAAGTGAGCACAACCAGGAAAACAATTTATATATTGACTGCAACTTTGTGAAGGACAAGAACTTTAAAAGTCTGGAGAAATCTGAAAAAATGATCAGTTACGATCCTAGAAGTCTGGTGATGAAGCCCATTTCCAAGCATTTTACAGATGTGATGAGTTGTAGTTACAGAATGAAAAAGACATTTTCAGACAGGACAATACAACCCAATTTTTATTTTAAAAAAAAGAAAGAAAGCAGTTCAAAAAGGTATTCTGGCTTGCCAAAGATCCCACAGGTAATAAGTAAGTGCCAGAGTAAGAATTTGAACACAAGTTCTTCTGACTAAATTAAGTGAACTTCAATTTTTCTTGCACAGCAAGATAAGTGTGGAAATATGCATACATATATTTGATTTGTCAAATATTTTAACATAATTAACATGTAGTAGACTTCTTGCCATTTAGGGGAGGGGTAGGGACTAGAGGGGGGAAATTTGTAACAGAAAGCTTCTTAAGGGTCATTGTTGAAGAATTACCCATACATGTTTTGCAACTAAAAAGCTTTCATAAAATAATTAAGTGATCTTTCAATTCTACCAAGATATTGTTCAAATAACAAGAACTATTAAATTGCTCTATTAAGGACCCCCTCTTCCTGATACTCATCTTCAACTGAAGACTCTGGAATTGGGGACATCTCCAAATTTACCTCCCTATTCTTCTTCATTATAATCTTGTTGGGTTCTATAAGAGCCCACAATTAATCAAATTATTTATTAAGCACATAAAAAAATGTCATGCACTGTTCCAAGCTCTCAGCATACAACCATATATATATATAAAATCAGTAGCAACAGTTCCTATCCTCAAGGAGATGACATTCTAAATGAAGAGACTACCTGAACACCTATATGTGTAAAAGATGCATGCCAAAATGTAAGGTAATCTTAGAGGGGAATGCATTGGCAGCTGGAGTTGTGGAAAAGGGAAGAAGCCAGAGAAAGGCCTCCTGTAGAAAATGGTGCTTGATCTAAGTCGTCATGATAGAAGAATAAACCTTGAACGGAGCCAAAGCAGTTCTAGAATCCTTGCACCTTAGGCAAGTATACTTCAATATCTCTTAAGTGCTTTGCCTTCTTCACTCTGATCTGGAAGGGCCACAGGGGTGAAAAGTTTTACACTGTCATTTCATGGCAACTAAGGGTCCCAATCAAGTTAGTCACACTTTATAAAATCACAGATTAGAAGTCAGAAGAGACGTTAAGGTTTTCTAGCCAATGTCTCAGTTGCCTCATTTGTAAAGGAAGGGCCTTTGGAAAATTCAAGGTCCTAGATCATTTGTGTCATCAAATAATAGGACTTCAAAATGGAAGAGATCTTATAGTCCAATGTAACCCAACTTCCTCATGTGACAGATGAGGAGACAGATGAGTCTCAGAGGGGGAAAAGTGAAATCACCAAGGTCATATAAATAGTAAATTGAATAGCTGGTGTCTAAGAATAAGGGATAAAACTCTAAGGACCTTTTCTATGGCAAACTCAAAGTGACAAGATCATAGGAATGGCCAATGACTATAATATTTTTCAAAATATCCTCTTCAAAGGCCGAGGATAAACTGTATAATTTTATTAAAAGCTATTTACTTTCTAAAATGAAACTAAGAAAAATTCATTTTGTTCCAGAGTGGCAATTCAACCCATAGTACATAACTGTTTTACATTCTTATTTTTTTTAAATCTTAATATATTTTCATGATCAAGCTGATTCTCCTCTCCAAAATATGAGATGACATATTATGTCACCTCACATCATTTCTAGAGGACCTGTGTCAATGACATGCGGTTATCAAATGGAATTACCTTCTGACAAAGGTGGATAGCTTTATTGAAAGTTATAAAAAGAACAATGCATGAAAGTTGGTTGAGTGGGTGTTCCTATACCCAAAGATGCTTATTGCATGGGGCCATATTTCCATAATGATTAGAGCTAAAGGATTACATCAAATGATGGAGAAAATGTTCTATAAAATTAGAGTTAGATGCACCATTTATAGGAAATGATGGTATAATCACGGCACATAAAAGTTTGATCCACTTATATTGGCTAGGAAATCTATGTTTACTCAGCATATTAAACAGGTAATGGCGTTGCATTCTGTCAAAAAGTCCTTTGAACATCATGCATAATCATTACTGCTGGGTTATCATTACTTTGGCTGATGTTTATTAAGGCTATAAAATGTCTTGTGTTATTATTCCAGCGCCTTCATTTAATAGAGCAAGCTTGATTCTGACAAATTAAGTAGGAAAGAATATTTTCCAAATTAATAGCTCATGCTTTTTGCAAAGGTTTTGTAATCTAATTAGTGACAGGAGCCTAAAGCTCCCTCTTTTTCTTTCCATTCACTAGGACCCAAAAGGAGAGAGACGGCAAACTAAATTCTTCACTAGAAGCAAACAAACTGTAAGCAAGGACTGACAATCTCTTTATGAACTTCAGCAAAGGGAATTGGGACTATATCCTCCACAGAGCCTAGATGTAGTCTTTATAAATATTGAATGAATAAATGAGCAAGCATTAGCACCTTCCCTTAGATCCACTCTATACCCACTGGGTGTCTCCAGAATGTATGATGATGCAAGAGGGCAATGTTAAGATCAATTATTCCAGTGACTTATCACTTAAGATGTTACTTTAACCCAATGTAGTGAAGCTATAATGGGGGAATCCCTGGCATCTACTGCCTAGACCAAAAATGTTAAAATAAGAGAACTCTCAGCAAGAGCATTTCCCAGGGACCCTCCTCAAATATCTTAAGTGGATGACAAACCACTCGAAATCTTCGTCCACACTCAACATTTGAAGACCTCTTCTTGGTCAATGGTTATCTGAACCATTATATAGTATTGTGTGTGTAGTTTCAGGAAATGATAAAATGACAGCCAGCAACAACAACAATAACACTAGCCACAATAACAACTACACACTTATACAGAACTCACTATATAAGTGTGCAAAATACCTTCTGTATATTATTATCCTCAGAACAGTCCTGGGAGGTAGGTGCTATTTATGCCCATTTGATAGATGAGGGAAGTCAAGATGAGAGAGGCTGGGACCTGCCCAATAGCACTTAGCCAGTAAGTGTCAAAGGCAAGATTTAGGCTTTCCTGACTCCCAAGTCCAACACTATTTACCACCCAGCTACCAAGAATAAATCATTGAGATGAACAGATGGAGATGCAAATGGAAATGCAGCTTTTCCTTCTCTGAGATCCTATAGCACTCAACTTACCCTTCCCAATGGGACATTATCAGATATTATCTTGGAGTGCCTGAGGGCATATAACACAGGGATGTTATAAACCTTCTGAGGGCAAAGACTATGTCCTATATAGGGTGTAACTAAAACCACCTGAAGTATCACCAACCTACCACAATTAAATTTTCACTAATATGTCCAAATGAATGTCACCTCTGCAGACTGTTCTATATTCCTGACAATATTGTCATTGTTCAAACCATCTTTGAGACAACAAATATTTGGTAAGCACCTACTATGTGTCAGGCTCTATGCTGAGCCCTAGGGACACATCTTTTGGAACTATCTTCAGGGTCAATGCTTTTACAATACCTTCTATGTGCCAGACACTGAGCTAAGCACTGGGGATACAAAAATGGCCAAACCAGTCTCTGCTCTCAAGGATCTCATAGTCTAATGGCAGAGGCACTAAGCAAATAGCAACATTCAGGATAAATTGAGGGTGGTCTTGGAGGGAAGGTGCTCAGACTTAAGAAAGACTAGGAGAGCTTTCTTGAAGGTGGTTGAGATTTGAAGGAATCCAGGAAAAACTAAGAGGCACAGATGAAGAGGGGGGAAAGTTCCAAGAATCAGAGAAAGCCAAGAAAAATGCTCTGAATTAGAAGATGCCATCTTGATTGGCCCAGGATGGCCTTATCAAGTCTGACTTGCCTTTATTGGAAGGCTGACATATCCAATTAGAGGTATTGAACATATCCATATCATACAAGAAATCCAGGGGAAGGGGAAATAGACACCAAGCTCCTGATTGCCTCCCCTAGGATTGACATAATTGGAGGGACACATAAAGAAAAGGACCCCCGAAATAACAACAAAACTAAACTTACTGTGCCAAACCTGCATTCAGGAGACTCTTCTGAATCTGAATCACTCCACAATAGGGACTAGTCAGTGACTTCCAGCAGTTTATTTCACTCTTCCTTAAATTCCCTGATACTTGCTTCATTCTGCCATTATTCTGCATTCTGTCTTCCCCCGTATGTACTACATTTTGTTGGCACCATTGCCAAGGGTCCTGGTGAAGTTAAGAACTTAGAGCTAAGGGACTTCATTCTGTTCCTGTATGCCCAGTGCTCAGTTGTGCAGTTCGGCTGTGTCCCTTAATGTCATGCTAAGTCTATTTTGCTCTTATCCCTGACCATGGTGCTGATAGAATGTTAGCAATCATCCAATCCCAGGGAACCCTTCTACTCCTATGTAATTGATCGTCTATTCCCCTAACCACAGGGATTCTCTTCTTCTCAAGCCTGTAACAGCACTTCTTCCCATGACACATTCAGCTAAGGACCCTAACTTGTACTTTATTTGGGGAAAAAAATCAACTTTTCTCTTTCTCATCTCATGTACCCCATGGTTTCCTCTTTTACTCCAGCCTCTGATGAAGAGATGGCCCTTCTACTTGCCAAGAAAATCCCTATAAATGTGTCTTTGACACTATCTCCGCGTATATACTCCAAGAAACTATCCCCAATAGCCTGGCAGGTAGTTAAGCAGGCAACAAGTTTTTCTCAAACACTTACTATATGCTAGACTTGGGGTACAAACACAAGCAAAAAGAAACACATTCCCTGCTCTCATTCTAATGGGAAAAGACAATATGTAAAGATCTGAAAACCCGGAGAGGGGAGAAAATACTGAAAAAGGCAGAGGTGATGTCCCAAAAGTCAGAAGTGCAACTGGAAGGGAAATGAAGTATGGCTGGTCAAACCTATCTCCAAAATGGAGATCCTCAGAAGAAACTCACCAATGAAACTGGAAGGAACTTCCAGTCAGAGAAAGGGACATCAAGAGAGAGGGATGCTCCAGATTGAGAAGGCCCCAAATGGAGAGAAAAGCTCCAGGGTGAGAAAGCAGATGAATAATCTCCTCTCCACTAATCTTTGATCTCTCTCGATATAGTGGTTCCTTTCCTGCTGCTACAAATATGCCCAAAAATCCCCAATCTGTAAAAACAAAAAATCCTAAAGCAGAGATTCTACCATCTGTGCTTACTGTTGCTCTATATCTCATCTCTCCCTCTTTTATATACTCTTGGAAAAGCTTTCTATACTCAGTGTCTCTACTTCCTTCCCTCTCACTCTCTTCTATCTTTATCCAGGGTTCCCCCAAAGATTACTTGTGACCACTTAATTGCCAAATCTAATGGCTTTTTCCCAATCTTCATTCTTCTTGACCCTTCTGTAATAAGTAGATAGATAATCTTCTGGTATTGGATGTTCTCTGCTTCCTGGTTTTCATACACTGCTTTCCCTCTCTCCTTCCCCATCACCCTCTCTTTCCCTTGTGTGTGTGTGTGTGTGTGTGTGTGTGTATGCGTTTGTATTCTCTCACTTAGTGATCTTCTTAGCTCCTATGGGCTCAATCATTTTGATGCAGATGACTCCCACACGTTGGGAGTCTTGGTTTCTCTAGTGAGCTGCTATGGCTCCCATTCCCAAATCATGACTTGTCCATTAGACATTTAGAACTACCTTCCTGTCGACATTTGAAATTTAACGTATCCAAAATAGAATTCATCATCTTCACCACAAAACCCACTCCCTATCACATTTTTCTTTTTCCTCAAAAAAATCATCATCTTTCCAGCCCAGAATCACTTCAATGTCATCCTCAATCTCTTACTCTCATTCATTTCATATATCCAATCAGTTACCAAATCCCATAATTTCTATCTCTACAAAATATCTCAATTTTGTAGACTTCTTTGCACTCAACAGCCACAACCCCGGTTCGGACCCTCATCATGCCTCGTCTGGACGATTGCAACAGCCTACCCCATCTCATTCCTTTCCAACTCTCCTCTGCAGAGTTTCCAAAACAATTTTTGTAGAACACAGGTACGACCATATCATCCATAAATTCCACTCCTTATTACTTATTACTAGGATCAAATATAAATACAAGTTGCTCTCCCCCTATCTTTCCAGGATTCTCATAGGGCAGTCTCCTCCATATAGTCTATAGTCTATAAGCTGGCCTACTTATTGCTTCTCACACATGATATTCTAACTCCCATATCCATGTTTATGCATTAGCTGTCCCTAATATCTGGAAGGCTCTCCTTTCTTATCTTCATCTCTTAGAATTTCCTGCTTCCTTAAAGACTCAGCTCACATGATACTTATTCTAGAAAGTCTTTTCTGTACTCTGTCTCCCACCTGCTAGTGTCTCCCCCTTTAATACCACCTTGTGGGGGGCAGCTAAGTGGTGCAGTGGATAGAGCACCATCCCTGAAGTCAGGAGGACCTGAGTTCAAATCTGGATTCAAACACTTAACACATCCTAGCTGTGGGACCCTGGGCAAGTCACTTAACCCCAATTGCTTCAGGAAAAAAACCCCAAAAAAACCACTTGTCTTCCCCATTAGAATGTAAGCTTTTTGGAGGCAGGAACTGATTTTGCTATTACTTGGTATCCATAGCCCTTAGCACAGTTCTTGGCACTTAATAAATGATTTTTGATTGACTGATTAATCATAGGATCAGAAATTTTAAAGTTGTAAATGATATAGAGGTCATTAGTTCAACCCCCTTATTTTCAGGGTCAGGTTTAAGGGGGAACTAATTGGAAGGAGGCTCCCTTCCTAGAACCAGTTAAAGCTAGTTAGTTGTATGTAAAACCAACTCCGATTGCCTCCCCTAACTTAAAGAGAAAACCAAAATGTGACTTCTAATAAATATTTGATGTAATAATAGTCCTCTTCTCTTTACTTGAAAATTATACTATAATTAGTTCTCTAATCCCCAACTAGGCAATTGCCTTTTCTGTTTTCACCATTAATAGATTTTCTCATTTATTCTCGGTACACATTATTCAACTGAGTCACATGTTGTTAATAAATCTATTGGCCCTATGTCATTATTGGGGGAAGAGATGCTTCTTCATAAAGGCATAAATCTTTACAAAATCGTCTGAAGATTTGATTTACGTCATTGCTTCTGCCTTGGATTAAGTCATGTAGGTAGTGAACAGTGACGTAAATGAAGCCTTCAGATGATTACAAAGAATTATGGCCCCATTACTGGCACAGAACAAATGGATTCCTAACCAAAATATCGCTCCACTGAGTAATGTGCACCAAGAATAAACTGGAGAGATCATTAGAAGTAAAAATCAAAGAAGCAATTGTTCTGACTTTTTAAAAAACTTATTCAAGATTTGTGGATGAGGCAGATGTCATTCTAATTAAGAGGAGGAAAAACAACCCTACAATTTAGAATATATGCTGGCTTTCTAGCTTGAATACAAAATTAGGGCTTCCATTTTACTTTGGGAAGTGGATAGAGCGTTGGACTGAGACTCAGAAAAATCTGGGTTCTACTTTTAGATACCTTTACTTACTAGTAGCAGAGGGATACATTATAGGATGTGAAAAGTTTTGCACATAGCTTTCACCTGTCTGGGAATAGATCAAAGTAAGCAGAGCTAGGCAAGCCATTTCAACTCTCAATGACTTAGTTTCCTCATATGTAAAATAGGAATGAATGATATTACATACATCAGAGAGGAAGGTGCTTCATAAATTTATACAATACTTGGCAACGTGACTTTTTAATTTATTAGGTAGAAGAAATAATGGACTTAAGAGAGGACTCCATGGTGGCAAGAAAGAAAGAAAGAAAGGAAGGAAGGAAGGAAGGAAGGAAGGAAGGAAGGAAGGAAGGAAG
>JAJPUD010003430.1:0-34081 GCA_023553655.1 Myrmecobius fasciatus
AGTCCAGGACCTGGAACCCAATGATGGAAGCCTCTGACAACTCAGCAAAGAAAGGTCCCACCTAAGTCCTTGACCCTGGCAGTGGTTCAACATCAGAAATAGCCAAGGTTTTATGAGCCAAAAGGACATTAAGAAAGATAAAACTCCATTTGCTTTCCTCCTGTACCCTAATGACCTTGGAAGTTTTCCTTCTCCCTTGCAGCTGAACCCTCCTCTAGGCATTTATCTCTCCCATCAAATGTGAGCTCCTTGAGAGCAGGGACTGGCCTTTGTCTTTCTATTGGCATAGAAAATTTGTTTGTCACGGTACTTCCTAAGTAGGAAAAACTTCACCAATGGTTTTTTCCATTAGTTTCTGTATTTGTGCAATTTTGGGAAAAATTGGCATGTGAGCTGGGCTCCGAAATATAGCAGGAACCTGAGACCAGTCCAGACTCTGAAAATGGGAACAAAGGTGTAGAAATAGGTAAAATACTGGGGGAGGGAGGAGAGGGCAGGGAAGGGCAGTGAGTCCAGGAGTCTGGCTGGAACTGAGAGTTTTAGTAGAGGGATATCAGGAGATGAAAGATTGCTGGATAAGAGTTTGGTGGGTAGAAGGGCAAGTAATTTAGCTTCTCATTGCCCCAAGCTATTCATCAAGACTACAAAACTCTAAGGAATTGCTGATCTGTACAGGAGGGGAGAGCTTTCAGATAAAGGAGTTCCCATATAAGTCAGGACTTCATTCGTTCTCTATCTCTCTGACTCTGTCTGTCTCTGTCTCTCTGTCTGTCTCTGTCTCCTCTCTCTCAGACTCTGACTCTGTTTCTGTCTCTCTCTTACACACACACACACACATATGTCACCTTTGCTGAATCTTTTTCCAGCTTATGTCTTCTAATTGTGGGTACTTGCCCCTCCCAAGGCTCTCATTTTGGTCTTCTCTCCTCCTCCCTCCTCACTAACTCCCTTGCTTATCACATCACCTCAATGTAGATGATTCTCAGCTCTGTTGACCTAGTCCATTTTATTGGAATGCCCATTTTAATGTTCATTCATTTCAGTCATGTCTTATTTTTCATGACCCCCTTTGGGGTTTTCTTGGCAGAGATATAGCAGTGGGTTTGCCATTTCCTGCTCCAGCTCATTTTACAGATGAGGAAACTGAGGTAAAGTTAAGTGACTTGTCTAGGAGTCACACAGCTAGTGTCTAAGACCCAATTTGAACTCAGAAAGATGAGCCTGGCATCCACTGTGTCACCCAGCTGTCCCTGCCAGTGGCTAATCAGACATTTTGAACTTGTAGACATCTTCTATTTTAAATTTAAAATTTTTTTTTTACCTACAGATATAATTTTTAATATTCATTTTTAAAAATTTTGAGCTTCACATTTTCTCCACCCCTCCCATACTGCTTCCTTGAGAAAACAATTCGATATATATTATTCTTTTCCATATTTGCTACATTGCAAAAGAAAACACACTTCTCTATCCTCCTCCCAAAAAAGCCAAGAAAGATGAAGTTTTTTTTTTTAAATAAACTTGTAGACATTTTAAACACAAGTCCAAAACTAAACTCATTATCTTTCTGCTCCCACTCTTTTCCTCCTCCTGGATTGGGCAAAGCCCAATGCTTTGCACACAGTAAGTGCTTAATAAAGGCAACTGGTGGTGCCATAGTGCACAGAGCACTGGGCTTAGTGTCAGGAAACCCCAGGTTCAAACCTGCCCTCAGACCTTCGCTAGCTGTGTGACTCTGGGCTCCTGGCAGGGGATCCTGGCTACCATCTTTTCTCTCTGGCCAGGAAGGGAACGAGGCTGTTGGTCAATCACCGGTGACACTCCATTTCCAATGCCTTTGTCCCGGCCCTGAATGCTCTCCCTCCTCTGCCTCCTGGCAGACTCTTTTCAGATTCCATTTTCTGCAAGAGACCATCTACCTTGTAGGTATCCTGAATGCACCTCCTTGCTTGCATATTGTCCTCCTGTCTAGAATAAAGCTCCTTGAGGGTAGACTTTATGTTTTTTTCCCCTTCTCTGTGTCCCTAGCCCTTGGCACAGTGCCTGGCATCTTAACAAATACTTTTGTATTCGCCTACACAGATAGGGGCAAAGGGTTCCTTGGCTTGCCCCACCCAAAAGCCTGCACCCAGGATTTGAAGGAATGAAGACATTTAGCTGGAGCAAATGCAGGACCTATAAACATATTTGCTGATCTCGGGTTCGGGGGCAGATTCTCAGGCAATTTTTGCCAAGGCACAAGCCAGAGGGGCCACAGAGAGCTCAGACCCAAGACTCCACAGCAGAAAAATGGCCTTGATCTCTGCCAAAATGGGATCCAAATAAAGGCATTTCTGCTCCCAAATAGCACTCCATGGGATTTCTTCCCCCCCCTTAGGAAAAACACCATTTGGAATGGGCTATAAATTCAGCTGGAGCAACTTCTTCCCTAGAATGTGAGGCAGTTCAAGGGCCGTCCAAGCAATCTGGTCTGAGGCGCTTTTGGCTTGGGATGAGAGGGGAGTCTGGGAAAAGATGAGCCTAGGGATTTTTCAAGTCACTTTATACAAGAAAAGCTCCTGTTATTTGCTCCAATCCATTAAGCATTTATTAAGCACCTACTATGTGACAAGCACTATCTAGGTGCTATTGCTAGGATTACAAAGACAAAAGGAAAAAATC
Source organism: Myrmecobius fasciatus (assembly GCA_023553655.1). Lineage (NCBI taxonomy): Eukaryota > Metazoa > Chordata > Mammalia > Dasyuromorphia > Myrmecobiidae > Myrmecobius > Myrmecobius fasciatus. The sequence goes on from JAJPUD010003430.1 coordinate 2,662, forward strand.
CCTACCCTCAAGGAGTGAGGAACTCTTTTCTAGAGTGTCTAAAAATTTGGATTAGATTAAGTCCCTGCACTCACAGAGTTTGTAGACTAGCTGGGAGGAAATAAAATCTAACATTTTATATAGCGCCTACTATGTGCCAAGCTAAGTACCTTCCCATTATTCTCTTATTTGATCTTCACAATAGTCCTGGGAGGTAAGATGCAGGCTATAACTAGCAAATAATAGCTAACATTTTATATAGTACCTACTATGTGTCAAGTACTGTTCTAAGTACCTTCTAATTATTTCCTCATTTGTTCTTGGGAGGTAGGTGCAAGTATTATCCCCATTTTACAGATGAGGAAACTGAGGCAGAAAGCTCACATAGCATCTGAGGCCAGATTTGACTTCAGGACTTCCTGACTTTGGCTTGGCTCTCTGTCCACTGTGCCACCAGCAAGGAACTGAGGGGCCAGGACTCTTGGGTCACACACCCAGCTGCTCAATGCTACTGCTACCGGGGAGGTTGTTTTGGAGTTCAAGGACCCGGCCTCAGATGACACCTTTGGGCCTCAGTCACCTTATTTGAAGCAGGAAAAGGTGAGATCCAGGGTCATTTCTGGCTCTGAATCAGGTTGTTCAGGCTCATCCTTTGAGTCACCAGTAGAGGCGGACTCCTGATGTTGGCAGTGACTCCTAGGACTTCATGCTGCCTTCCTGAATGTGTGTGTGCTTGGGGATCACATCCTGAAAGGCGGGTTTTCCCAAAGGGAAATCAAATCAAATGCCACGAGAAGGTGGCTGGACACCTCGGGACCCGGCCTGAAGTCTCAGAGGAGGCCGTGCCGTGAAACAGATCCCGCCACGGTGCCCACGTAGGCAGAGTCCTGGTGCTTGAGGTTAGAGGAGCTGAAATGAGTTGAGACCCAACCTTGTACTTGCTGACTTATGGGAGGACCCCCAGGCTTCCTGGCCTCTCGGCCCCACAGGTACTTCTGGTGTGGGTAGAGCCCTTTCCATTGGGTAGTTTGCTAGTGTGGGATTAGGAAGTATGTGTGTGAGTGAGAGACAGACAAACAGAGACAGACAGATAGACTGAGAGTTTGTCTAAGGTTGGAGAAGGGGGGGTCTCAGTGCCTCATAGCCAAACACATCACACTGACTGGGGAGACCCCCCCCAGTGACACATTTCCCAGGGCATCTGTAGGCATCGCTGGGACAGGGAGAGGAATCTTCTCAGCAGCTGTTGGGCACGTTGGGATCGATCAGATGATAAATGAAAAATCATGTATTTGATGCTTCTGCTGGGCCAGCAATGGGACACAAAGCTCCCTCGGGAGCTCCCATAAGGCCCGGGGGCGGGCGGCTCTTGAGGGCGCTTTGGGCCCTCTGGTCTTGGTTTGGTTTCCAGTCATGCGGGCATTGGTTTGTGCCACGAGGCAGTTGGCTCGATGTCCTTTCCAGAAGCAGTGGTCCTGTTGAGTTGATGACTGGTGACAAGAGGAAGAGGTAGAGGGTGAGGAAGGAGGCCAGATGAGGTGCCCTGGAGGAGAGATGAGGGCTTGGGTTCTGGGGCTGGGGAGGTCTCGGAGGGACAGCCTAAGCCCAGGGCGGGAAGTGGCTTGGCTCCTCCAGGGCACCTTCTCCTGGCAGGGTATAATGGCAGGAGGAAAATGGCTGGTGAGAACAATACCTTGCAAACCTTGAGATAAAGGGGTCTCATTGCTGAGTGGAGAAAGTATTCCGCCTGGAACCAGGAGGAGGGGACTCCTGTCCCTCCTCAGACACGTGCTAGCCCGGTAAATCACTGATCTGCTTTGAGCCTCAGTTTTTTCATCTACAAAATGGGGATAATAATAGCATCTAATTCCCAGAGTTGTAAGGCTCCAATGTTCTCTCCCATTAGAGAGCTCCTTGAGAGCAGGGACAGGGTTTGGGGATTTTTTGTTTTGGGTTTTTTTTGCCATTCTTTGTACCCCAACTATTTTCACACAGTGAAATACATACAGTGCTTGGAGCATAGTAAGTCCTGAAGCAAAGTTGGCTGATTATTTGATTGACTGAAATGAGATAACATATTGCAAGTATTTCCCAAATCTTAACCGGCTTGACGAATGCGTGTGCCTTTTAGCTGCTGTGTGAATGTCTTTTGTTATCGTTTCCATCTTGAGTGATGTACGTGGCTCTCTGTCCCATGACACTGCTGTAGTTTTCTCTAAAGGCTCTTCAGTCAAAGCCAGTCGGGGACACAGAATCGATGGCTCCAGGAGGGACAGTCAAAATGGAAAATCCATGAGTCTGGGACTTATCTTGTCAAGATCAGCTGCATTTGCAGGTCCTCCTGGGAGAGCTGATGGCTCAGGCTGAGGAGGACACTCAGATGAGAAACTGCCAAAGAGCTCCCAGTGGGATCCCAGATTTCCCCAACTGGACCCCCAATCCTGAAGGGCTTGCTAACCCAAGATTTCATATTCTGATTTCTCAAACTCTTCCCCCACTTAATTCGGTCATCTGACAAATCCTGGTTGGAATGAGTGATGAGTGAGTTCCCAGAAGAGTAGAGCAGGAGTCATGTTACATTTTCCCTTTTTTCCTCTGGCTACAGTTTTCCATATCCTTGAAGACCATTTAAAGGATGCCTCAGAGCCTCTTTCTTTCCCCTTCCAAACTGAGTTCTGTTCGGGTTCGGGGCCGAGTACAGCTCACTTAGAGAGAATTTATCCCACACCTGCTGGGCACTCCTTGCCCTCCTAGAGCAGAGGGTGGCAAGTCTCTCTGCTCAAGCTGCTTCTAAATCTAATTTGGGACTGAGACATAAACACACAGAACAGTAGATGATTAATTACCAGAATGATAAGTATAGACAATAAAAAGCGAGCACGTGAGGTAGGGTGGCCAGAGAAGGCTGGGAGAGATGGAGCTTAAAGGATGGTTCTATTAAACAGTCATATGGAAGGCATCTCAGGCTGGGGAGGGCTAAGCAAAGGTACGGATATGGAAAGAAGCCTGGCACCTTGGCTAGCACAGAACAGAATGATGATTGCTCAAACTTTATGGCTCCTTCAGGCTTGCAAAGCACTTTACACAAATTTTCTCATTTGATACCAAAAATAATCCCAAGATCACATAGTCTCTAAGTATCTGAGGCAGGATTTGAACTCAGATTGCCCTGTTTTCAAGTCACGCGTTCCCATTCATTATTCTCCTACCTCCTCAGATAAACTTGTACAAAGAAGTTGATACTTAATTGTAGAGATGATTAATAAGGAGCCATTGAAGAGTTATAAGCAGGAAAGTGTCAAGAAAACTACATTTCAGGAAGATGGAACTAACAGTTGTTTGCAAGATGGATTGGAGACAGGAAGCAAAAGGAGGCGGATAGCTATGGCAATAAGCCAAGCCGGGGGCATAGGGGAGCAATGGGGTAGAATGGAAGGAAGATTGGATTTGGGGTCAGAAGAGCTGGATTTTAATCTGGAGAAGCTTGAATCCTTCCTATCTTTGTGCTGTGAGGCAATGGGCATTATCTCTCCGGACCAATTCCCTTTTTGTGATGTGGTTTTTTTGGGGTTTCTCCTTCATATCTGACTTCTTCAATCTTCTTTGCTGGGTTCTCACCCACCATTCAAAATTAGAAACATATTTTATCAGTGAAAATGATTTTTATATAAAGAGACATTAGCATTTATATTTCTTCTGTATTCTAAGGCCTATGGGACTAGTCCACCTGACTGGGAGCTGAAACTTTCTGTATATGTTGTCTCCCTTATTAGAATGTAGAATTAGAAGGTGGGTAGGGACCGGCTTATTATTCTATTTGTATCCCTGGCACTGTGTGAAGTGCATAATAAGTGCTTAAGAAATGATTCTTCCATCCAGCCAGCCATCCAACCATCCGTCTATCCATCTATTTATCTATACCATGTCTCCCTAACTGATATATCCAAGGCTTTATCCTAAACCTTATTCTCTTTTCTCTCTATAATCTCTCACTTGAGAGTGATTAGCCCCCAAGGCTTTAATTATTATTTCTATGTCAGTGGCCCCCAGTTCTATATATCTAAACACTTGTCTCTCTCTTGAGCTCCAAGGTCACAACATCAGCTGCTTATTCCACATTAAGAACTAGATGTTCTATTGTAGTAAGTTTATTTATTTTTAATACACATTGCTTTAAGAATCATGTTGGGAGAGAAAAATCAGAGCAAAAGGGAAAAACCATGGGAGAAATAGAAAACCAGAAAAAAAAAGAAGTGAACAGAGCATGTGTTGATTTGCATTCAGTCTCCTTAGATCTTTTTCAGAATGCAGATAGCATTTTCTGTCCAAAGTCTATTGGGATTGCTTTGGATCACTGAGAAGAACCAAGTCCTTTATAGTTGATCATCACATATTCTTGCTGTTATTGTGTACAATATATTCCTGGTTCTGCTTGTTTCAATAATATAAAGGATTTTTTTTATTTTTAAAGCTTTTTATTTTCAAAATATGCACAGATAATTTGACAACATTGACCTTTGCATGTCCTTGTGTTTCAGATTTTCCCCTTTTCCCCATCCCCTCTCTTGCTACACAAGAGAAATCAGATCAAAAAAAGAAAGAAAATGAGTAAGAAAACATAATGCAAGTAAACAACAACAAAAACAGTGAGAATGTTATGTTGTGAGCCACACAGTTCCCACAGGCCTCTCTCTGGGTGTATATGGCTCTCTTCATCACAAGATCATTGGAACTAGCCTGAATCATCTCATTGTTGGAAAGAGTCACGTCCATCAGAATTGATCAGCATATAATGTTGCTAGATAACATAAAGGATTAAGAATAGTTAGATATTATGGCTTTTTTGTTTAGGCAATTAGAGTTAAATGACTTGCCCAAGATCACATGCTAGTAAGTATTAAATGTCTGAGGCTGGATTTCAACTCAGGTTCTCCTGACTCCCGGGTCGGTACTCTAGCTACCCCAAGAACTGGATGTTCTAAAGTCATCTGAACGTGTCAGATCCAATGTGTCTACAACAAACCCATCTCTCTTCTGAAATTCCCTATTTCTACTAAAAGTGCCCCTTTGCTTCTAGTCATTCAATCCATAGCTTTACTGTCACTCATAGCTTTACGCCACATTTATCCCACACATCGAATCAGTTGTAAAATCTTATTTTTCTACTTCTACAACATCTCTCTCATATGTCCCTTTCTCCCTACTCACACAGCTACCAGGCTAATTTAGGCCCTCATCACTTCTTGCTTGGATTATTGTGGTTGATGGCCTTTCCTTGAGTCTTTTCCAAGTCCAAACATCTTCCAGTCAGGTGCCAACACTCAGGTGTGATCTTGTCATTCCCCATGTTCATAAATGCCCATAGCTTCCTATTACCTCTAGGATCAAATTTAAATTCTTGTGGCTAACACAGAAAGACCTCTGGAGCTTGATCCCACTCTCCCTTAATGTACACATTACTCTCCTTAAGGCACCCAAAGTCAACCTGGGCTCATACAGGAGGCTCCAGTTCCTTCTCTGTGCCTTTGAGTTGCCTGCAATGCATTCTCTCCTTCCCTTTGCCTAAAGTCGAGTCAGCAGGCACTTAATAATCCCCTTATGGTGTCAGGCATTGTGCTAAGTGGCGGGGGTACAAAGAAAGGCAAAAGCAAGCCCTGCTCTCCAGGAGCTCACGATCTAAGGGTGCCTTATAGGGACTGGTCTCCTTCACAATCAGTCACCTCAAGAACCATCTTCTCCTAATACCCAGCTGCCTTCCCCTCCACAGTCACCTCATCTCTCTTTTGTAGATCCATATGGACACATTGTCTTCCCTGGTTGAATGGAAGCTCCATGAAGGCAGGGGCGATTTCATTTTTGTCTTTGAATCTCCAGCACCTGGCACAGCGTCTGGCACATAGGAGAAGCTGCAAAACTTACTGGAATAAGTGCTTTAAAAATGCTTCCTGGCTGGCTGGCAAAAGTGAGGGTTTGTCTCTGATGTTTTCCAAGGTCCTTCTATTTCTAAGTCCTTATGATCCTCAGTGAGTCTCGATAGGAGTGATATCAGTGGGAAGGAGAGGAAATATCACTCTGGGAGGGCCTCTGGTATAATGTAAAGGCTTCAGACATGGAACCACTGGGCCATTTGCCTCCCACAATACTCCCAAGTGTGACCCTAATCAAATTGAAATGTAGTTTCTGACTTTAATGTGTTGGGGTATTTGAAAAATATACATACATGTATATACGTATATATATATATATATACATCTGCGAGGTTCACCCCCTAGAAAGGATGAAATCTTGGGGGTGTCTTTGACCAAAGTAGTGAAGAGACCCTGGGAGGACTGGTTGGAGGGAAAAAAATGAGCGTGATTTGGATCAGATGGGACCCTCAAGGAGGTAGAAGGATAAATACAAGAGATAGAGGGAGCTCAGCTAGAACCCCAGAATCAGTGGTACAAATTGGAGAGCCAACCATTTCAAGGTGCTGTCATGAGAACAGATGGGAAAAATTGTCAAGACAGAGAAGGAAAGTGCCAAAGACTGAACTCCAGAGAAAGCCAAAAGTTGGGGGTGGTGGGTAGGGAGGGAGACAGAGGAATGCAAATTAGGGAGAGAGCGCACATGCTGTCACGCAGCCTGAGGGTTTCCAGGAGAGAGCAGGGTGGTCAGGACTCTGACATGTTACAGAGAAGTCACGGACACTGATGATGGAGGAAAAAAAAACATGTGGCCCGGCAAGAATGACGTGACCGACCTCTGAATATCAGAACGTCGGTCCAGTGCTGCAATGATGTCTTACCATAACAAAAGAATATTTATCGAGTCTTGCTTTGGGGAGGGACTTAGACTGCAGAGATGAAGAAATAAAAATATGGCCTCTGTCCCCAGGCCTATAAGTAGTTGGGGGGGACAGATGAAGAGCCATCCATTCCAGGGAGTGTGGGTAGAGCACTGACAAATCTGCCAGGGCAAAGGAAGGACAGTTTGAGAGGGACATGGAGCAGACATAAGAGCATGGGACATAGGGCTGGGAGGAGACCGTCCAGCCCAAACCCCAACTCTGCAGCCTTGTTCAAGATCAAACCCCTTCCATTCATTTGGAAGTTTTGCTTGCTCGCCATCCAATTTTCCCTCTTAATAACCTCTTCACTTCCTCTTATCAAGTCTCCTGCAGGCTAACTAGCCCTAGTTCTTTTAGCTGATGCTCATGTGTAGGGCCATCACCATTGTGGCTGCTCTCATTTCAATGCTCTCTGGTTGGTCACTATGGACATCCTCCTTTCTGGTGGCCCACTGGAGAGAGCGCCGGACCTGTTCCAATCCTAGGTACAAACTAACTGTGCATGCAGCTATGGGCAAATCACTTAGACCAGGGCAGCTTAAACTTTTTCCACTCATGACCCCTTTTTATCCAACAAATTTTAACTGATCCCGGATATATGGGTATGTAAATTAGTTATGCAAAGCAAACATTTACTGATAAATCATAATTTCATGACCCCCACATTCAGTTATTCCCATATGGGTCATGACTCAGAGTTTAAGAAGCTGGGACTTAGATCTTTGTTTGCCTCAGTTTCCTCAGTTGTTAAATGAAGGCAATAACAAAACTTTTCTCCCAAAATTGTTGTGAGAATCAAATGAAATAATTTCTGTAAAGTGCCTGGCATATAATGGGTGCTTTGTAAATGTTTATTCCCTCTCTTTCCTGAAATGTGGTACCTAGAACTGAACACAAGACTAGGTGTGGTCTGACCAGAATAGGGAACAGTACAATTTCTTTATTTTGGGGGGTCTGAGACTTTGACTTCATTTTTTATGGTTTAAAAATTAATAAATTTTTATTTTATTTTATTTCGTTTGCCTTTCATCCTTTTTTTAATTAAAGCTTGTTATTTACAGAACATATGAGTAATTTTTCAACATTGACCTTTGCAAAACTATAAATTTTTATTTTAAAAATGTAAAAAAATCATTCCTAATTCACAGGCTATATAAAAAACAGATGGTGGCCAAATTAGGCCCTAGGACTGCCCATTGAAAAAATTTGTTCTAACAAACAAATCAACACCTGTCAGGCAAGATATAGTCTCAGATTCAACAATTAGTTCATATGTATTTATTAAGTGTTTACCATATGTCAGGCACTATGCTAAGTGTTAGGGATGCAAATAATAAGGCAAAAATATAGCCTTTACCTTCCATGATAACATGCAAACATGGGAGTAGATACAAGTTATGTACAGAATAGGTAGGAGACACTTGGAGAGAAGAAGGGGCTAACTCTCAAGAGGGAGAGCTAACATTGAGGTTGTGATACAGGCTGATGGGGAGAATGGAACTGCCTCCAACAGAGGTCAATTAGTTAACAAACATTGGTTAAGCACCTACTGTGTGCCAGGCATGGTGCTAAGCTCTGGTAATACACACACAAAAAAAGGCCAAAGACAATTCCTGTCCTCAAGGAGCTTACAGTTTAATGGAGGAGACAACAAACAAACCTATACAAAGCAAACTCTATACAAGCTAAATAGGAAATGATTAAAGTCCTGGAATTAGCCTGGGGAGAAGAAGGTTGGATATTAACTGGGGGCTTAAAGGGTAACAGAAAAGCCAGTAGGCAGAGATGAGAAGGGAGGGCATTTCAGGCTTGGAGGGGAACAGATGGAGAAAATGTCCAGGGCCAAAGAATGGAGAGTCTTGTTTGGGAAGTAGCCGGGAAACCAGAATCACTGGATTGAGTAGTGTTTCAGAGAATCAGTTAAGAAAACTGGAAAGGTGGAAGGATGAGGCAGGTTATGAAGGGCTTTGAGAACCAGAAAAAGGATTTTCTGTTTGATCCTGGAGGTACTAGGGAGCCTCTGTCATTGACTGAGGAGGAGGGCACAGTTGGACGTGTGATTTAGGAAAATCACTCCGGTGGTTGATTGGATGATGGATTGGAACGGAGAGATTGAGCAGATTATTACAGTAGTCCAAGCAAGCAGGCATTAGAATGGTGACTGTGTCAGAAGAGAGAAGAGGGAGTGATTGAGAGAAAGTAAAATCAAGAGACTTTGACAACAAGTTGGATATGACAGGTGAGAGATAGTGAGGAACCCATATTGATCCAAATTATGAATCTGAAGGGCTGGAAGGATGTTTTCCTCAATTTATAGGGAGGATAAGAGTCGGAGAGGTTTTGGGGAAAGATGCCGAAATGTATGTCTTGTTTTGGGCCACATAGTCAGTATATATCAGATGAGTGAATTAAAATCCAGGTCTTCCTGACTACAATGCTGGCTTTCTCTTCACTGTGCTTAGAAGCTAGACTGCTCTGAAGTCAGCCCAAGGTTACTTTAGCTTTTTTAGCTGTCCTATCACACTGTTAATCCACATTGAGTTTAGAGTTTACTGAAACTTCCAGACAAACTGATATTTTACCGCACCTCATTCAGCCTGTTCTTGTTAAGTTGATCCTTTGAACTCAAGCATAAGACTTTCCTTTATCTCTGTTACATTTTATCCTCACAGTGAGCAGGCAGGAGTTGTTGCTGTTCTAAAGAGCCTTTAAGATTTCCAACACTGATCTGAAATGACTCCAGGAGTGTAGTCAAGGTTTCCATGAATAAGTCAATATTACTACTTGTCAAGGACAGTGTGGTCTCGTTGTCTGTTGTGCTGGCCAAATAATGTTTTTTAAACTTCCATCCCATCAAGCTTGGGGAACACGAGGAAGACAGTCAGTTCTGTCCCCGAGTTTATATTCTAGAACAGACTCATTCCAAAATGCATTTTTAAAGGCACTCATTTAAGTTTTAAAAAAATCCTATTCTGCTTTTCTTCTCTTCCTTTCCTTTCCTGTAAACCTTTCATGATTAAATTCTGTAGCTGGCTTTGGTCGTTTTTGTTTTTTTTTTCCTCATCTTGCACAGTAGTTAAATGAAATGGCTTTTTATTACTAGCATGAATAGGATTGCAAATGAGACATCTAAAAACCTCCTCCTGGAGCAGATGTGATTCTGAGACATCTCTAATATTTTACAAGGGCTTATTGATATGGGTTGTGGAACAAACAGTCTCAGTCTTATTACCCCTCCAGAGAAAGCGGAATGGAGCCAAGACTGACTTGGCAGGTCAAAGGGCTGGGCTTAGAATTTGAGAATTCCCAACTCTTTTCCCTAAAATGATTCTCCAACCCGGGCTTCTTGAACCAAGGATGAGGCAGAGACTTACTTGGATGTTGTCACTCTCCAGGGAACTGTCCGATTTATTTAACTACCAGAAGCTGGGAGGATGATGCAAGGAAGGCAGGGGTAGTCACCTTGGACAATCTTTCCTTGTCTTCTGAATGAAAAATTTGGACTAAAGGGGGCTTAAATTATAGAAGAACAGTGTGTCCTAGTTGGAAGGGACTCCAACAATTATCTAGTCTAATCCTCCTCTCCCAAAGCATCCCAGTGACAAAACAAAGGGAGGATGGTGTTTAACCCACGCATGTGAAGACTTCCTCAGTGGGATGGGGAGAGGCAATTTGTTCCAGCTGCCATGAAAGAGGCTAAAGTGGCCACTGTGGAGTGCTTGGAGCTTGATCAGACATCTGGGATGCCGAGGTCATCCACTACATCCTGGACCATCATTATTGCTCTTGACTTTTGTCCTGCCACTGGACTTTGGATGACTCCAGAGAGAGGGTGAGACTCATGACTTTTGTGCAACTCTGCCTCATTTAAATCCAATTCACGCAGAAGTCGACATCCACCCCTGTCATCATTGGTCCTTTTCAGAAATGAAGGACAAATAACAACGTCTGAGTCTCTGCTCAAAGACCCCCAGTGAAGAGGAACCAATTATCTTTTTATATAGCCCATTCTACTTTGAAACAACTAATTACTCGGAAGCTTTTCCTCAATGGAATCTGAATTTACCTCTTTGAAACTTTCAGTTATGGTTCTGGGACAACAGACTTGCTTGTGACAGCTGAATGACAGGAAGACCCTCCACCACTGAAATCCCTCTTCCTTTAACGCCTTTCCCTGGGCTGCTTAACTGCTCCTAGGGATTGCATGAGATGAACTTTCAGCTACTCCCTTCCTTCTGATGAGATGGAGACTTTTCCACCTACCCTGAGTCGACACCCTGCAGTCCCCTGGCACTATCAGCTGACCTACTTGTGTTACCCAAATCTTGCTATTTTCCCCACAACCTTAAGGCTTCTGGACCCCTCCATCTTCCCTGCACTCAAACCCTTTCTTATGTGTTATTTTTCCCCACCTTAGAGGAAGGACCGTCTCCTCTTCTCTAGTTATATCATTGGGGTTCGTCACAGTGGTCAACACACATAATTCTTAATACACGTCTTTTTCATTCCTTCATTCACAGATTAATTCTTTTAGATACTTGAAGATATTTATCAGCTGCCTCTCCAACTTCTTCCCCAGGCTAAACATCTCCAGTTCCTTCAAGCTCATGTTCAAGTTCAGTTCTTTCAGTCTTTGGTGGTAGGAGCTTGGAGTCCTCTGTCATTCTAGCTGCCTTCTTCAGATACTCACTAGATTTTCAGTATCTTTCTAACATGATTCATCAAGCAATGTGTATTAAAAATAGACTTACTACAATAAAAAATAAAATAAAATAGATTTTTCAGTATCTTTCCTGAAATTCAGTGCCTAGAACTGAGCCCAGAGCTCCAGTTCTCATCTGAGCAGGGAGGAACATAGCATTCTTGTTCCCCTCCTAGATCCTTTGGTCCCAGCCCAGTGAAGAGAGCTTTTGTGGAGGATGGCTTGGAGCCCTGTGAAGGCTCAGTGTGCTCAGGGGGAGATGAGGAAGTTAAGCCCCATGTGAGGAAGTTGGCCATTGCTCTGTGAGCTTTGTGCATCCAGGAAGATGACTTATAATCAGAGTGATTTCAAAGGGAGATCCACAATACTCTGATTAGTTTTCTTTTTGTGTTTTCCTACCTGGAATTGCTCTGGTTTCTGATTGTATCTCATCGGTCCTCATTAATTCAGTTTAGATTGCTCAGTCTCCTTTTCTCTTCTGCCTCATCAGCAAGGGTATACATGGTCTAGGACCAACAATACCAGATCTGCAGCAACAGCCGAGCAGCATGGCATCGTAAATCAGAGGCCACTGAAGCCGATCCCCTCGCGTTACAGATGAATAAACTGAGTCACGGGAAAGTTACACTGGTGCAAGGTCACACTTAGTAGTCAGCTGGATGACACTCTAGTTCACAGAGCATGAGACCTGTAGTTAGGAAGATCAGACACTAGATGTGTGACCCTGGGTGTGTCACTTCACCCTGTCTGCCTCAGTTTCCTCATCTGTAAAACAAGCTGAAGAAGGAACTGGTAAACCATGAAAGGTCTTTGCTAAGAACCCCTCCCAGATGGGATCAAGAAGAGTTGGATGTGATTGAAAAATGACTGAACAACCACCTGTGACAGCAGAGCCATAGCACTGAAAACAGTGAGCCCTTATTCTCAATAACCAGCAGCCCCTGGATGCTTGGCAGAGCATGCTCAGACAAAGCCAGCTGCCTTTGGGCTTGGTATTCCCTTTGGGTTCTAACATAGCTTCTTACACATAATGTAGGGTCAGGAAATTTAAATTTAATTTAAAGCAGGAAAGGGCCTCAGAACTCACCCAGTGGGGTGACTCGGTAGCTTAAATTGGAGTCACTTTTCTCATCTATTAAATATAAAGTTGAATCAATGGCCCGTGAGATCCATTCCAGATTTGAACCTGGCTTCAAATCCTGTCTCAGCCACTTATTTTACCTGTGTGACCTTGAGCAATTCCCATAGTTCCTTTGGGTTACAAAGGATCAAGCAAGGCCATTTGACATCCCTGGGTCTCATTGTCCCCATCTATAATATGGGAGAGCTCTGAGCTCCTTTCCAGCCCTAGATCTTTGGTTTGATGACTGGAGTACTCTCTCCTCTGCTCTCACTAACCCTTCCTTCTCACCAATCTCCTTCCTCCTTTGATCTGTCCTCTGGTTCCGAGGAACCCTTTATATACGGTGGCTACTTCCCAAACTCCATTTGAGAACCATTGTCCCAGAGGAGATGCTGCCGGGAAGGAGACCTTCTGTGGTCCCTCAGAGGCTGGGCTAAATAAGCTAATGAACCTTCCCCAGCCCATCTTCCCCTGCCTATTAAACTTCTGTGGCTGGGAGCCTCACTTAGAGCCCATTTGGCTGAGGTACAGAGACTGTCCTTGGAGAGTGGGTGTGTTGCCAATGAGATACTCAGAGCTGGGGGTTGGTGTCCTTGTCTCACCAAGCAGGGGCTGAGCTTGGGGCTCTTAGAAGGATCAGCTTGGCTTGATTTTATTATTAGGTACTTAAGGGAAATGAAATCTTATTAGTCTTCTTGGAGAAGAAGGGAACATATTACTCCAGTAACTTTGAGGGCAGGAAGAGGAAAAGAGAAGGGGTGAGATCCCCGCTTTAAGCCTCTTTCTACCAGAGTTCATCCACCAAACCCCTGCCAAAGTGGTTTTCTTAAGTGCAGATCTGACCATGTCATCCTTCCCTGATCAATTGCCTTTAGAATTTATTGCCTTTAGGATCAAATATCAAGTCCTCTGTTTAGCCAGTCTCACCACCTAGTCCCAATCTAAATGTCCACCCTCATTGGCCACTGCTTCCCCTCCTGCACTCTAGGATCTAGCCTGATTGGCTTTTTCTATTCCAACGCTTCATTTACCATCCATCCGTCCCTAGACTCCACTTCTTAATCTCTAGACTTTATCACAAGTCCTGGGAGTCTACTCTGCCTTCAGGATTTCTTCTTCTGATGAGTTGGCTCTCCCAGCACCTCCATTTGGAGGGAAATGGCTTCCCTCGTGTCTTCCTTAATTTCTAGGCTTTAGTCCTGATTCTCTTGTCCTCTTCCTCCAACCCTTTCTACCTCTATTTTGTCCCTAGGATGCCCTCTTTAAGGGCAGGCTTTATTTTTGTTAGTATTTATATTATCAGCACCACACCTGGAGTCAGGATGTAGACACATGGGTTTCAGTTCCAGGGACCTTTCCTGTCTAGTGGCAGTGTCCCCAAAAGCAGCAGACAAATTCTACTTCTAGTTCTGCTATTCACTTGTTATGCGAGCTTGATTTCATTAATTTACATCAATTTCTGCTATATCTTGGATATCTGGCATTTAACTGAAAATAAAAGATGGATGGCAAAGATTTTTTCCCCATTCAGTTTTCTCTTCTTATTCTAGTTGCACTGATTTTATTTGTGGAAAAGCTTTTACTTTACAGACAAGTCAAACGATCTATTTAACTTTTTATGACAACCTCTACTTCTTATTTTGAGCAGCTTGGCGGTGAGGTAGATAGAGTGCTGGCTCTGAAGTCAGCAAGATTCATCTTCCAAATCTGGTCTCAGTCACTTACTAACTTTGTCACCCTGGGCAAGTCACTTAATCCCATTTATCTCACTTTTTTCATAAGTTAAATGATCTGGGGAAGGAAATGGCCAACCATTGCACTATCTTTATTAAGAAAAACCCAAATAGGGTCATGAAGTATCAACTAGATACAAGTGAAGTGACTGAACAATGATCCCTTGTATAGTAAAGAATTGCCTCCCTTCCCCCATTGTAAATCTTAAAAGTATCTTAATTTGGTTATCCATATCCATAATCTAATACTATTACTGCCTAATTTCTTTCTACTTTCCCCCAGAAGTTTTTAATGGATAGGAAATTTCCCCCCCCATGTAGTTTATATTCTTGAGTTTATTAAAAACTGAGCTATGTTTGCTTACTTCTGAATCTGTTATTTCTTATCATTCTATATCTTAATATTGAAGAGTTTTGAAGACTACTTTATAATATAATTTGAAATTTAAAAATGCTATGCTCTTTCATTACTTACTTTTATTGCCTTTGAAATTCTAGACTAGTTATTCTTTCAAATGAATTTTATTAGTATTTTGCATAGTTCTATCAAGTCCTTGAGAACTGAATTAACATAGGGCTAAATAGATAAATTAATTTATGCATCATGATAATTTTACATTGATTTAGCCAAACCATGTGAAATTAATATCTCCTTAGCTCTTGAAATCTTATATCTGCAAAGCATGTTTTGCAATTGTATTTATAGAAGACCTGAGTTTGACTTGATAGATTAACATTGAAATGTTGTATGCATTTTGTAGTTATTTTGAATGGGATTTCTCTATTATTTCCTCCTCGTTATTCTTGGTATTGTAGAGCAATGATGATTTCTGTGGATTTATTTGCTGCACAGACAGCACAGAGGAGGAGTCTTGTGGATTTAACTAGTAACTCCTAGCTTTGTAGGCACAGACACATTGTTTAACTTCTGGGTGCTTCTTAGGAAAGCTCTAAGGCTATAAATTACCGAGAAATTGCTGATCTGCATTGAGGCAAGAACCATAACAGGAGCTTCCTTCCCTGATGACATCATAGGTCCAGAAAAGATTCCCAATAATAACCAGAAAACAAAACAACAACAACAAAAAATCAAAACCAGAAAAAAACAAACCTTGCTGTGACTTTGTTTCAATGACTTTATCTTTCTGGGCCTCATACTTGAAATGGAAACCATAATATTTGCCATATCTATCCAGATACTAAATATTATGGGAAATTGGCATTTAACACACATTTGCTGGATGAATGAATGAGGGAAAAAATCTCCTGGGGGTTTTGTGAGGATCTAGTGAGTTCCTAGATGGGAAGGGGCTTTGAAGAGTAATGAGCACTCCACAATCAAAAGGTAGGATGCTTATTATTAGTATCATTATTATTCATGAACCTTGTCCTCTGGGGGTAGGGCACTTAAGTCTACAAGAAAATGTCTCAGAGAGGAGGAAAATGTACAAACCTCTGGACCGGTGATCCATTACCATAACAAGATTCCTTGAAGGGAAATGAGATTACAGATTAAGGAGAGGTCAAGGATGCTTCTGGTTTAATCATCCCATGCAGCTTTCTCCTTCTCTCCAAAGTAGCTCTTCATGGCTCATGGGGGAAATTTCCCTAGGCACCATTCCCCTTTGAATCAGACTTGGGGAAATCCAGAGCCGAGGAGGGGTAGCAACAGTGCCAGTCCCCAGTCAGATGACTCCCCTCCCTGCCCCCACCAGTGGTGTCCCATTGCATGTACAGTGAGCATCCCAGATTAGAGCAGTGAGCTCAGCGACTGGAATGAGCTCAGCAGGATGGGGTGGGGGTGGGGGGTAAAAACCTAACTTGAGGGCCTGTCACTTCATATTCTCTCTCTCCTTCCCTCCTTCCTTTTCTCCTCCCTCCCCCACCCCATCTACACACAGAGAGCCCCTTTTGGAGCTTGCTAGGGATTGCCATGGTAACCCTCCTGCAAAATTATCCAAACACTTTGATGTTCATAATTGTACCAGACTAAGTGCTAATTCTGAGTGTGGTAAAGCCAGTTGGTTGGATGCTGAACTCCCAGGCTTTGTTCAGAAGGCTTGGTGGGGAGTGGGGGTGGGGAGGAGAAGGTGGATGCTAGAGGAAAACTCTAACCTCAGGGAGGGATCAGAAAGACCCCCCAGCAGAGCCATGGAGTTGTTCAGTTTGTCTCCATGCCCCCCGACTCACACACACACACATTCATTCAAACACTGCACCCTATTCACACTTTCTCATCTTTCTCACACACTTGGACACACATTTTCCCATGCAAACTTTCCCATATACCAGATGAGAGCAAATAAGCCCCAATTCCAGAATGACCCAGGCAAAAGAAAGCATCCTTGAGGACCAAACTGCCATGTGATTCCAAAGTATGATTTTTCTTAGTTAGACTTTTGAACCCAAACCTAGTCTCCTGGGAGAGCTTCAGGGTGGGGGGAGGAGAGGGTGTTTGGGACCGGACATTGGAAAGTGGAGTTGGCAGCCAGGAAGAATTTGCCTTCCAGTTGACCAGCTGCCCAAGTCCTCTCTGTTTCTGAACTGGAGGAACCCAAAGTCTGTCTGATCCCTGGCTGCTTCTGTCAACAATGGTTTGGATTGAGCCCGGCTTTCATCCCTTACTTCCTATTAGAAGCCAATGGGCCAGTGGATAGAAGGCCAGAGAATGAATTAGGACACATAGGTTCTGTTTCTAATTATACCCAGCTTGCTGTTTGATCCTAGTGATGTGCCGTACCTCTCTGAGTCCTATGTGTCCCTATGTGTCCCTATGTGTCCCTGGCTCCCTACTCAGGAGCAGAAGCTTTTGGGAGGATGATTGAGATGAGATATTTGGAGCTTCTTTGGATGAAAGCCCCAGGAAGTTACAGCTGAGAATGTCACTTTTTTTTTTTTAAACTAAAGCTCTACTGTTAAATCAAAGTCAGAGAAAGGTAGTGGTAGTCCCAAGCTGACCAGAGCTCTCTCCATCAATGTGCTTCCATTTACCTCAGTCAACTTTCCTTCTTGAGATAGTATATATATATTTTCCCCTTTCTTCTGCCCCAGATTCACTATCAAGTTGTCCTTCTGGAGAAAGTCCTTACTTCCAATTTAGGATTATAGAATATTAGAGCTGGAAGGCTCATAACCTGAGTTCAAATACTGGCTCTGGCATTAATTTCTCCTATGGCCGTGGGAATACACTTTGATTTTATACTCCAAGGGTATACTATACTTGGATTCCAGCAAAGCATTGGGGGAAGGACAAGTAAGAGAATTATTCCTAATTACCTTGTTTTTAACACATACACACACATATATATACATATATATGTTCACATATATGTAAATATATACATAAGTATATACATATATAAATATATATGCTGCCTTTCTGCATAGAATGTAAGCTCCCTGAGGGCAAGGAGCGACTATTTCATTTTTGTCCTTTGTTTCCCTCTCCAGGGTCTAACAGGACCTGGTAAGTAGAAGGTGCTTAATAAGTGCTTCTAATTGTTTGAATTCATTTCCTTATCTGTAATAGGAGGGGGTTCAATAAAATATTCTCTAACGTCCCTTCCAGCCCCTGATCTTGTAACCCTCCTTTGTTAGGTCATAGAATGTCAGAACTGAAAGGGTCCTTAATGCACAGAATGTCAGAGGAAGGACCTTAGTACATAGTACATAATAAAACATAAACTGCCAGAGTTCTAAGGGACTTTAGACAGAATACTAGAGCTGGAAGGTTACCTTAGCACCATCACGCCTGAATCAATTTATAGATGAAGAACATTTTTTTTGGGATCTGAAAAAGGAAAAGGACTCACCTAATGTCACTCAGTTGATCAGTGGTATAAACACTTAGACCACTGGGGCTTATATTTCTTGACTCCTTATCTGGTTTTCTTTCTGTGATACCTTTTCTGTACCTCCAAGTTTGATATCAGGCCTAACATCCTACCCAGCACATTCCCCTGAACATACACCCACACTCACACCATTCCTGAGACTCCAAACAACTACGTACTCTTTTCAAGTTAATTTGTCTGCCATCCACATACAAATTTCCAAATAGCTTCCTCCCCAGCTCAGATGTGATACATGCTAAGTTAGCATTAGTCCGATTTGTAAGAATTAATGCTTGGACTCTACAATGTTTCACTCTAACTCAACTAGAGCTGACCCAAAGTCCTATTAATTCAAGTCTCAGAGAACTCTCTCCCTAAAAGAATCCAGAGTATGGGGGATAACAAGACCCCATACCCTTCCTCTTTGATCAGCCTCTTTTCCCATGTTTCCATCTTTTTTTTTCCTCTCCCGATTTCCCCATCCCCCACTCTCCAGCACATGATATCAGAGGGCTGACTCCCCTCCCCACCATTTCTGGGAAGGTCCATACAGAGATAGGACCCTCTGAACCTATGACCTTTGGGGTAGAGAGTCGAGGGTCAGATAACTATCAGAGATGCTCCTTCCTCCCAAGTATCTCCCTTCACTTTTTTTTTTTTTTTTTGGTTGTTCCACTATCTGATGAAGGATTCCCAAATCTTGAAGGAAATAGAATTACATCTTTTTTACACATGAGGAAACAGGCCCAGAGAGCTTTAGGGTTTTTTTTTCTAAATTATTAACTTTATCCATACATAAACATTTACGTAAACAAAGACTAAGCAAGAAGGCCATTGATGAGATCAGATGAGCCCATATGCGTCAGAAGCTTTGAAACCTTCAAGTGACACGTAAATGTCAACTCTCCTTATTCTGAAACTCAACTTCTGCCCACTTTGTTGTTTTTTAAGTGTTTATTACTTTTAGCGCAACAATAACAAGCTTTCCCTCTTGTAGCTGTGGCTAAACTTCCTTTCACTAGCTTCAGGTTTTGGTACAAGTTGTTACTTTGTGGCACTTTTCCCCTCCCACTCATTAACTCTCTCCCGCGCCTCAATAGCATCCTAAGTATCATCAAACAAAAGCGATCCACACGTAGAGTGTTTATTCATTATTTGCCTGGAGCCACAAATAACAAAAGTAGCAGAATTGGGCTACAAATCCCAGTTTTCTGGCTCCCCTCAGTCCCGGGCCCAGTCTCTGGCATCCTGGTTAAAAAGCACCCTCTCTTAGAATGAAAGCACCCTCGGGGAGGGGGGAGTAAAGGGCAGGGGGAGCTCAGCTCTATTTGCTTGGGTGCTAGGTCTTACCCCATAGGGCTAGGTCAGGGCAAGCTTTCTCTCTGAAGCCTCCTTAGAGCCTTTCTTCATCAGGATTCCATCCAGGGGAATTATTGCCTCTTCGTCTCCCCTTTCTCGGTCTCCTCCCTTTTCTCCTCCCTTTCCCTCCCCTTTTCATCCTCCCTCCCTCCCTCAGACTTTCAGCAAGCACCATAGGGAGACCTTTCCAAGAGGATGATCTCATACTCTAAACCAGGACCTTCTAGTAAAGCTGATACCTGCTTCTTTCCCCTGAGCTGGGAGAGGGTGGGAGGCTCTTCCCATCATTAGGGAGCAGGGGAAGTCCAGAGAGAGAGAGAGGGCAGCTTGGACTTGGACCATTCCAGCCCCTGACTTACAAGTGTATTATTATAGATAACATAGCATTTTATGTAATATAATCCCCACCCCAAATAATACCAATAATGCAAGTTTCCATAGTACTTTAGGATTTACAAAGTACTTTCCTTACAGTAGCTCTGAGGTGGGCGGGAAGGTAAAAAATAGAAGGAACAGTGAATATAGTGGAGAGAACGGGGTAAAGGAGGTGCAGAGATCTCATTCTCACAGTTGCCTAATCTACTCTTCTGTATCCTACCCCAGTAGCTGGGTTAAGTAAGGGAGTGAGTGGGTGACATGGGCTTCTGTCAGGCTGACTCACACTCATTCATTCATTCCTTTGTTCCAGGATAGGGATAAGGACTGGACTTGTGATTTCATTAGTATATGTAACTTTATGAGACAATTCCTTCTATCCATGAAGACCAGTCTCTTTGCTACAAATGACAGAGAGTTGTCTAGATGGGTAGCTAATTTTTGGTCTCAAGACCCTTTGATACTCTTAAAATATATTGATAACCTCCAAAGAGCTTTTGTTTATCGTAAATATATATTTGTATATATTTAATATGTACACACATATATACTATATATTCAATAAATACTGTATCAGAAATTAAAACATATTATTATTATGAAAATTTCTTACTTCAAAGACCCCCTTGAAAAATTTCAGGAACTGAAGGGTTCTCCAGACCACACTTTGAGAACTGTTTGGTCTGGAGAGTTAAGAAGTTTAATGATTTACCCAGACTCACTCACAAGCCAGTATGTGTTAGAAGCAGCATTGGAACTCAAGTATTCTTGGCTCCATGGCTGGCTTTCTATTACCATTTTAATGTGAATTTGTCTAGTTCAGAGGCAGCTGGATGGTTCAATAGGGCAGTTAGATGGTGTATCAAATAGAGAGCAAGGACTAGAGTCAGGAGCACCTGAATTCAAATCTGACCTCAGATATTTATTACCTGTGTGATACTAGGCAAGTCACTTGACCCTGTTTGCCTCAGTTTCCTCAATTGTAAAATGAGCTGGAGAAGGAAGTAGCAGACCACTCCAGGAAAACTCCAATCAATGTCTAGAAGAGCCAGAAGTTGGATATAAAATTGAAAAACCGCAGAACAGAAACAATCTGTAATTCAATGGATAAGGCCTGAATTCAAATGTGACCTCAAGCATTTATTAACTCTATGACTATGGGCAAGTCACTTAATCTCTCTCTGTGTTGTAATACCTATGGGTAAAATGAGGCTAATAACAGCACTTACTCCTAGCATTGTTGTGAGTCCCAAATGAGGTAATATTTACAAAGAGCTACATAATTATGTAGAGGATGGATAACAGATTTCTAGCACTAAGGGATTTTAAAGGCTCTCTAGTCCAAACCCTCACAGATTTGGAAAAAAAAAAAACTTATAAAAGTTAAGTGATTTGTTCAGGATCATGCAAATAGTATATATCAGAGGAAAAATCTGAACCCACTTCCTCCTGCCTTTAAGTTCAATATTCTATGTACTCTGCCACCTGCCTTCACCAACCATCTATATAGGTCAAGGTATTAAAGCTTTTAAGAGGTGAAAATGAGAAGGGAGGATATCCTAGATGTGAGAGACCCCTTGTGCAAATGGACAGAGTGGGGATATAGTGAGAGGTCGTAGAAGGGGAAGCTATCATATCGGTTTGATAAAGAAGGAAAATGTGTAGAAAGGAATACTATGGAATAATAATATTGGAAAGGTCTATGGGAGCCAGTCTGTAAGGCTGAAGAGCAGGGATTTGACCCTAAAAGAACCTTGAGTAACTGATCTCATCTAGTTTAGGGGCATACCAATTTTATTGAGCAGAGTTTAGAGTATTGTTCATTCAGTCAGTCATATCTGACTTTTCATGATCCTTCTGTCCTCCACTATCTCCTGAAGTCTCTCCAAGTTCATGTTCATTGCTTCCATGACATTCTCTATCTATCTCATCTTCTGCTGTCCACTTCTCTTTTTGTCTTCAACTCTTCCCAACATCAGGGGCTTTTCCAATGAATTATGTGGCCAAAGTAGTTAAGCTTTAGCTTCAATATTTATCCTTCCAATGAGTAATCTGAGTCCATTTCCTTAAATATTAACTGGTTCGATTTCCTTGCCAAAATCTTTTCCAGCATCACAATTCAAAAGCATCGATGGAGTCTAGGGTGCTCAGTTTTCCTTGTAGTCCAACTCTCATAGCCATCCGCTGCTACTGGAAAAACCATAGCTTTGACTATAATGGAACTTTTTCTGAAAGGTGATGTCTCTGCTTTTTCTTGGCTGTCCAGATTTACCATGGCTTTCCTTCCAAGGAACAAGCATCTTTTAATTTCACATCCATAGTTGCCATCTGCAGTGATCTTTGAGCTCAAGAATAGAAAATAGAAAATCTGATACTGCTTCCACTTCTCCCTCTCTTTGCCAGGAAGTGATGAGACCAGTTGCCATGATGTTAAGCTTCAAGCTAGTTTTTATACTCTCTTCTTTCACCCTCATCAAGAGACTTCTTAATTCTTCTTCACTTTTTGCCATTAGAAAGCAATTAGAAAGTTCTAATTAGGTGCCCTGGAGTAGGTGCCCTGAGATGGTCAGAGAATTGACAGACAAATTTACCTAGCATCCCTCTTAGACCTCAGTCCCCACAGGTCCAGTTCTTACCAATTCTACTTTCAGAAATCCTCATTACCGGTGTTTGATTTGTGGCTGGTTTATGTTCCACTTTGTCGGAAGGGTCGTGGTTTCCAGATGTTAGAAAAAGATCAAAATGCATCTGGGTTCAAAGTTTGAGCAAACAAGACTGAGGTTAAGAAAGGTATCAGTCTAAGAATTCTCATTATTTCAGTCTATGAGGTCATAACCATGAACTAAAGTCCCCCTCTAATTTGTCTCATAGAGTGAAGGTGGCCCAAGGCTCTTAAAGCTAGGCCAGTAGAATGCAGAGACAGCTAGATGGATAGAACAGTGGACCTGGAGTCAAGAAGAACTGAGTTCAAATCTGGTCTCAGACACTAGTTATGTGACTCCGGGCAAGTTATGTTTACCTCAGTTTCTTCATCTGTAAAATGAGCTAGAGAAGGAAATGGCAAACTATTCCAGTATCTTTGCCCAGAAGACCTCAAATAGAGCCACAAAGAATTGGACATTATTGAAATGACTCAAGAATAATAGAGCTACTGGCCATTTTCTTTAAAAAAATTGAATTTTAATTTCCCCTAATAACATGTAAAAAACAATTTTCAGCATTTGTTTTTAAAGTTGAGTTTCAAATTTTCTCTCTCCTTCCCCTCACTGAGGGGAGGAATTTGATATAGATTATACATATGTAGCTATACAAAACATATTTCCATATTAGTCATGTTGTAAAAGAAAACATAGACCAAAATAAAAATGCCTCCAAAATGAAGAAACTTTAAAAAGCATGCTTCCTTCCATATTTAGACTCCATCAGTTCTTTCTGATGGCAGAGTTGTCTTGGATCATTGTATTGCTAAGAATACCTAAATCATTCAGTCAATCACGTTACAGCATTGCTATAACTGTGTACAATGTTCTCCTGGTTCTACTCATTTCACTTTGTATCAGTTCATGTAAGCCATTCCAGATTTTCTGAGAGCATCTACCTCTGAGTAAAATAATATTCCGCCACAATCCTATACCACTAACTGCTCAGTCAATTCCTAATTGATGGGCATCCCCTCAATTTCCAATTCTTTGCAACCAGAAAAAAAAAGCTGCTATGAATATCTGAACATAGTTGCAATTGCTCTACATAGTGGGTGATGAAGTTCATACTATTAATGCATCAGTGTCTCAATTTTCCCACATCCCCTCCAACATTCATCATTTTCTTTTTCTGTCCTATTAGCCAATCTAATAGATCTGAGGTAGTACCCAGAGTTGTTTTAATTTGCATTTCTCCAATTAAGAGTGATTTAGTTTTTTCCCCCTTATGACTATAGATTCTGCTAGCCAGTTTTATGATTATCTCAGGGTACTGATCTCAAGGCACCTGATTAGAGCTCCACATACACTAAGCTTTCTGATAGAGAAAGTGAAAAAATTAAGAAGCCTCTTGATGAAGGTGAAAGAAGAGAGTGTAAAAGCCAATTTGAAGCTTAACATTTAAAAACTAACATAGTGGCAACTGGTCCCATCACTTCCTGGCAAAGAGAGGGAGAAGAAGTGGAAGCAGTGTCAGATTTTCTATTCTTGGGCTCAAAGATCACTGCAGATGGAGACAAAATCATGAAATTAAAAGAGGAAGGGAGAGAACTAGAGATAATGAAACAGTTGAAAGAGACAGAGTGAATATATTGTCTCTTCTAGAAGAATCTCATTGAGGACAGGAGTTTTCTCACTTTTGTTTTTGTATCCCTAGTTCTAGCTCAATAGCCTAGCACATTATAGGTGCATACTAAATGCCTGCTTGCTTGCTTGGAGAGAACCATATGGAGATGGTGCAGAACCACAGAGAGGGGAGAAATAAATATAGAGCCATTCCCAAGTATCTCTCTAGAAATATCAATTTAGGGTACCAGCTTTTAGGAAAGCTATTGATAAGAGGGAGAGTTTGACAACTAAGGTATCAAACATGCCAGTAGTGGGTCATAAAATTAAAATGTAATTGGGAATATTTTAACAAAAAAGATACAATAAAACGTAGATAATGTTAATGTGTGTTTTTTTGTCAACATGCCCCCCCCAAACCCATACACACACACACATCTCTACATGTATATGTATTTATATATACATATATATTTATATATACATACACACAAAAATACACCTACACACAGAGAGTGTATATGCTCATGGGCACACAGGGCAGACTTGGCAGATGAGGGAATCAAGCCCAAGCTATCTAACTTCAAAACCAGAGCTCCTTCCTGGCCCTGGAGGTTGAAGGAACAAGGAATGTGTTTCTTGGAGATGAGAACTGTCTTCCATTATTTTAAGGACTCACACCTGCAGTAGGGATTGAATTCATTCTGTTTGACTCCAGAAGACAAAACTAGGAATGATGGGTAAAAGCCAAAGATACAAATGTAGGTTTGACATAGGGAAAAGCTTAGAGCTATCCCAAAGTGGACAAGAAAGATGGGGGCCGGAGATTAGCCTGTCTAAAGTGCAAATACCTTCGGGCTAGCTCTGCAGAAACATCAAGTGGGGATCCCTCGGGCTAGCTGGCTGTGGCTGGAGTCTCAGCAGGAATCACAGAGACTTTTATTTTCTGAATGTTTGTCTAGGGGAGGTCTGAATCCTAGAAGACTAAGTGAATCTTGGCTGATTGGGAATGCCAGGCTCAGCTGTGCTGCTGAGATACAGCCCTGTGTGAGAAGGAATCAGCACCTGGTGAGTGTAGAAGCAATGGGGAAGGGGCACTGCTATCTGTGGGCACTTGTAGGAGAGTGGAGCTCTTGGTTTAGGGTTCCTGGTTAGAATGGAGAGCTGAAGGGAAACTTGAGGCACCATGCCTCCATCCCATGATTAGAGATGCTTACATTAATACCTCTAATTTAAAAAAAAATGAACAAGCAAAGAAGAAAGAATCCCACCATTGAAAGATATTGTTATTATTAGGGAAGACAAGAATTCATCTTCAGAAGAGAACACTTTAGTAAAAAAAAAAAATCAAATGAGAGACACTGAGGGAAAACTAAAAAAAAATTAAAACCATCCAAGAAAAACAAAAAAGGTTATGAAAAAAAGTTAACCAGTTAGAAAAGGAGGTACAGAGTATTAAAGATGAAAATAACTTCTTGAAAATTAGAATTGGGCAAGGGGAAGCCAGTGAAGCTATGAGAAACTAAGAAATAACAAAACAGATTATAAAGAATGAGAAAATGGAACAGAATGTGAAACATCTCATAAGAAAAACAACAGATCTGGAGAACAGATCAAGAAGAGAAAATATAAGAATAATTGGACTGCCAGATAGTTGTGACCAAAAAGATAACCTTGATACAGTAATGCAGGAAATTATCCTAGAAAATTGTCCTGGAATGCTAGGACATGAGGGGAAAGTAGACATAGAAAATATCCACCAATCACTACCTCAAAGAGATCCTTTGTGGAAAACACCCAGGAATATTATTGCCAAGTTTTGAAACCCCCAGATCAAAGAGAAAATTTTGCAAGAAACAAGAAAAAGAAAAACAATTCAAATATGCTGGAGCTACAATTAGGATTGTACAAAACTTGGCACCAGCCATAATAAAAGATTACAGATCCTGGAATAATATCTACGACAATCAAAAGAACTAGGCTTACAGCCAAAAATATCATATCCAGCAAAATTATCTATAATTTTGAGTAAGAAGAAATGAACCTTCAATGAACTTGTACAATTTCAGGACTTTCTATTATTCAAACCCAAGCTTAACAGAACATTTAATATATGAGCCAATATCAAAGAATAATTTTAAGGAACTCAATATGGACAAACTGTTTAAAATAGATAAATTGCTTTTTTTTTTTCTGCTGAGGCAATTAGGGTTAAATGACTCGCCACACAACTAGGAAATGTTAAGTGTCTGAAGACTAGATTTGAACTCAGGTCCTCCTGACTTCAGGATTAGTGCTCTATCCACTGTACCACCTAGCTGCCCCATTGCTTATTCTTTTACATGGGAAATGCATCTTTTATGTTTAAGATTTACATCAACAGTAGGGTAAGTTCAGAAGAGATATTAGCAAAGTAAAGGTAAAAATTGTAATCATGTTATATAAATAAGGTGCAGAGGAAGAATAGACACAGAAGCATTAGAGGGAGGAGGGCTCATGGTTCTGAAAACCTACTCACATAGGGAATGGGTTCAAAAGGTAGCAATACATATATACTATGAAGGGTATAGCACTCTCTAAAATGTATAAAGCAATAAATGGGGATGGATAGGTGGATGGGGAAGCAAAGGGTGAGGGAAGAAGACAAGAGAGGGATTCCTGGAGGGGGAGGTTAAGTAATAATAAGCCAAGTTACGGAACAGAAGTTAATGAAAGAGTCAGAAGGAATAGGAAAGACATGTGTGCATGTGGGCTGTGTGTATATGTGAGTGTGTGTATGTATGGATATATCTACATAAGAATTGTGCATGTTTAGCCTAAGAAAGAGAAGACTTGGAATATGGTAACAATATCCAGATATTTGAAAGGTTTTCACGGGGAAAAGGAATTGTTCTGCTTGGTCTTAGGGAGACTGACTTGGACCACTGGGTGGAAGCTCAAGGGAAGTGAAAGCCTTCAGCTTCCCATCAGGAATAATCTCTTTAATAATCAGAGCTTTCCAAAATGGATATCATCTATCTCTAGAGTTCTAAGTTTCCTGCCCTGGGAAGTCTTTAAGCAAATGCTAAATGACAGCTTCTCTGAGATGTGTTAAATGGGATTCATGCTTTGGATTGAGGTTCCTTTGGAGGAACTTACCAATTCAAAGTCTGATTCTATTACCCAGTCCAAGGGGCAGTTAAGGTGATGCAATGGCCAGAGAAGCACCTGGGTCTGGACTCATCTTCCTGAGTTCAAATCTGGCCTCAGACATTTACTAGCTGTTTAACCCTGGGCAAGCAACTTACCTCTGTTTACCTCAGTTTCTTCACCTGTCAAATGATCTGGAGAAGGAAATGGCAAACAACTCTACCATTTGTGCCAAGAAAACCCCAAATGGGGTTAGACATGTTTGAAAATGACTGAACAAACAATATCCAGTTCAACAATTTAATCGATGTATGTTAATATTGAAGGAAAAATAGTCATAATTAAGGAGGCTCCTTATTCATCAAAGATTTGGAGCTATAATGTATCTTAGAAGTCATCCAGCCCAACGTTCTTATTGAAAGATGAGAAAACTGAGACTTGGATATATTAAAAGACTTTTATCCAAGGTCACCCTGAAAGAAATGCATCAGAGATAGGATCTGAACTCAGGACCTCTGATTGCCAGAGCTTTTTCTACTATGCCCACTACTTATTATGAGTACATTGTTTCCTTCGGTAGAATGTGAATTCCTTGAATGGAGGAACTGTTTTGTTTTTTGTTTTTGTCATTGTATTGCTACAGCCTGACTTGCAGTAAAAGCTTCTTAAGTTGCCCAAGATCAACCAGGGAGCATTCAATCACCAAATATTTACTGTGCTTCCGTTATAGGCCAAACTTTAAGGTAGACTGGGAGCTCCTTGAGAGCAAGTACTTTTGCTTCGTTTTTCTAACTCCAGTGCTTGGCACATGGCAGGGCACTTAATAAATGTTTGTTACTTGATTAATTGCTGGAGATAAAACAATATTGCCCCATTAGAATGTGAACTCCATAAAGGCAAGGAAAGATTTTTTTGCCTTTCTTTATATATCTGGAGATTAGCACAATGTCTGGCACTCAGAATGCTTAATTAATGCTTATTGATTGACTTCAAGGAGTTTACACTTTATCAGAAGAGACATTATATATATATATCCATATATATGCACATATACGTGTGTTAACACAAATTGTATTCAAAGTAAATTGAAGATAAGGGTTTTTTTTTTTAAGGGAAGGCCATTTTCTTTTTAGCAGCTGGGGTGGTGGATTGGGAAAGGTTACCTGTAGAAGGTGAGTTTTGAAGGAAACTAACAATCCTAAGAGAGCTGAGAAGGGAGTTCATACCAGGCATAGGGAACAGGCTATCGGAAAGAGAGCATCATGGGTGAGGAGCAGCAAGGACAGTTAGGCTAGGCTGTCGAGGACATGAAAGATTGGAGGTCTTTAAGAGAAACTATAGACTTGAACCCACTGCCCCCAGAGATCAAATCCAATATTCTTTCCACTGCAACAGACTTAAAATTTAAAAAAATTTTTTTTATTAAAGCTTTTTATTTGCAAAACATATGCATGGGTAATTTTTCATCATTGAGTCTTGCAAAGCTGTTACAAATTTTTCCCTCCTTCCCCCCACCCCCCTCTCCTAGATGGCAGGTAGTCTAATACATGTAAATTATGTTAAAATACTTGACAAATTGAATACATCTATATATATTTATAGTTATCTTGCTGTACAAGAAAAATCGGATCTACAAGAAAACAAAACAAAACAAAACCTGAGAAGGAAAACACAATGCAAGCAAACATCAATAGACAGTGTGAAAATGCTATGTTGTGGTCCACCCTCAGATCCCACAGGCCTCTCCCTGGGTGTGTATGGCTTTCTTCATCACTGAACAATAGGAACTGGTTTGAATATCTCATTGTTGAGAAGAGCCACATCCTTCAGAATTGATAGTCATATAGTATTGTTGTTGCTGTGTATAATGATCTCCTGGTTCTGCTCGTTTTACTCAGCATCAGTTCATGCAAGTCCCTCCAGGCCTCTCTGAAATCGTCCTGCTGGTCGTTTCTTACAGAACAATAATATTCCATAATATTCATATACCATAATTTATTCGGCCACTCTCCAATTGATGGGCATCCACTCAGTTTCCAGTTTCTAGCCACTACAAAAAGGGCTGCCACAAACATTCTTGCACATGTGGGTCCCTTTCCCTCCTTTAAGATCTCTTTGGGATAAAAAACCAATAGAAACACTGCTGGGTCAAAGCAGTTTGACAACTTTTTGAGCATAGTTCCAAAGCATGGGTAATTTTTCAGCATTTACCCTTGCAAAACCTTCTGTTCCAAATTTTCCCTACCTTCCTTCCACCCTCTTTCCTAGGGTCAAAGGCAGGTAGTCCAACACATATGAAATATGTTAAAATATATATTAAATCCAATATATGTATACATATAGTTACCTTGCTGCACAAGAAAAATCAGATCAAGAAGGAAAAAAAAACAATCTGAGAAAGAAAACAAAATGCAAGCAAACAACAGCAGAAAAACAGAAAGAGTGAAAATGTTGTGGTCTACACTGAGATCCCACAGGCCTCTCTCTGGGAGTAGATGATTTTCTTCTTCACTAAACAACTGAAACTGGTTTGAATCATCTAATTGTTGAAGAGAGTCCCGTCTTAGGACTTTATAAAGCAGGGCCATTACCAAGCCCCCCAGGGAAGGCAAAAAGGGATCGGAGACCACAAATCCTATCCTTCCACCCCCTGGACTCTCCCTGGTGCTGGTGACCAAGTCCCTGAAGAAGGAGCCAGTTCCTGAGTCTATTAAAACGGCATTCCTAGTTTACAGAACCCTTTCTCCACAGTCAACCTGGTAGGGAAGGAGGGAGAGGATGGAATATACGAGCCCAATAAACAAAAGGGGGGAGCATGAATCCAACCAGGATTGTGGGTTGGCCAAAGACAACTCCTCCCAATGGCCAGTGACCTTGGAAAAAGCCCTGGCTTCGGGGGCCAGAATTCTTAGACTGGGGCCCACAGAACGAGGAGATCTTGGGTAAAATTAACGGGTTGTGACCTTGGAAGGGGAAAAAAGATCTTTATTTCAATCACATGTTTTCCTTTGCAACCCCGTGTATTTTATTTTGTACATTAAACAACTTTATTCCGAGAAGAGGCTCCATTAGGTTTCACCATGAGACAAAAAGGTCTGAGAACCCCGCTTTAGGGTCACTTGCCTAGTTTGAAATCCCGACTCTGCCCCTTCCTACTTGACGAGGCAATACCGTACTGTGGATAGAGTTAGCCTGGGGTCAGAGGCTCTGGGTTCAAATCTTCCCTCTGATGCTTATTACTTTCTTGACTCGGGGGAAGCTGCCCGCCGGGAGCAGACACTTAGGAGGGGTGGGCTAGACCTAGGAGCGTAAATGGAGCTGAATGGAGGGGAGTGATGGACTAGACTGCTTCCAAGGTCCAGTCCAGCTATAAGAACCCCGAGCTCAGCCTCTCCTCGATCTGAACCGATTTTTTTTTAATCTAGAAGCCTGGGGGCAGAGGGAGCTGCAGGAGGCTCTGGGAAACTCCCCAGTCGCTGGTGATGCTCTGAAGCTCTCTACTTTCGAGCGCCTCTCCCGGATCCCTGCCTGGGAGAAGCAAGGTGGGAGAGGGGGAGGGGCGTGGAGGAGGGGAGGGAGGGAGGGAGAAAGAGGGGCGGGTTATTTTAATGAACTGAGTCGGAGACGTCAGGCGGAAGGGAGCCAGGCTCTCAAGCTTTAAATGGTATTTGTTGTCATCTGAGCATGCTCCCGTGTGGGCAGACGGGGGATATATAAGCGAGGGAAGCCGGCGACCTCGAGCCAGACGCAGCGGCAGCGGGCAGCGGGCAGCGGGCAGCGGCAGCCAGCTAAGAGTGAGGGCAGCGGCGCAGGAGACGGAGCCGACGGCCAACCAGGCAGTTGCACTAACAGCAGCAGCAGCAGCAGCCGCCGCATCCCAGTGCCAACCTCCAGTGCCAGCCTCAGTCGCGGCAGCAGTGAGAAGGTGCCCCCAGCAGCCTCCGCAGCCCCTCAGGGTCCCAGCCCGATCGGGGGCGTCCCGCACAGCCGGCCCCTAGACGGGGAGGCCGCCGCCGACCCCTGCAGCCCCCCCCCCCCGCGGGCCGTCCCTTCCCGCTCGCCCACCGCCCCGGCAGCAGATTGGATCCCCCGG
>JAJPUD010003430.1:40123-52053 GCA_023553655.1 Myrmecobius fasciatus
TTTCTTCCTTCCTTCCTGCCTTTCTTTCCTTTCTTCATTCCTCCCTCCCTTCCTTCCTTCCTTCCTTCCTTCCTTCCTTCCTTCCTTCCTTCCTTCCTTCCTTCCTTCCTTCCCTCCCTCCTCCTTCCTTCCTTTCCTTCTTCTCATTGCACCATGAATAACATTTTTGTAAAGCAATTATAGGGCAGGTCCCTCAAGGAAATGATTTTAATTGAGTTGGTTTTAATTAAGGCAGACTTCCTAGGAGAGACAACAGCCCTAAACAAACAAACACATGGTTAATAAGCATGGCACTTCTTGAAGATGAATCTGATGATGATGAAGGAGGTACTTAAATCAGATGACAGGTCCTGAGGCTTTATGGAATTGATCATATTTCATCGGAGATCCACAGAGCTTAGGGTTAATAAAGTAGACATTTCAAGTTGGTAGGATCTTCAGTGAAACAAAGGTTCAAAGCTCCATCCTTGGAGCCATATAACCATCAGTTTGTCTCCTCTGAACCCCATTAGGAACCCAGACCCTTCTTCTTCACAACTACTCCTTCTTCTCCTGTCCCTTAAGGGGTCAAAGAGTACCTTTCTTTTTATCTAGAATCAGGGAGCTTGGGGAATGGGAGACATTGGCAAAAGCTCCTTGGAACTTCTACATAGTAATTTTTTTTGGGGGGGTATAATAGGTAAGTTCAGATATCCCACAGTCCTTTGATTCTATTTCTCTATCCCTTTTGTTATTAAGGGGAAACTCACTTGCTTCCATATTTATCCAATAAGAAAACATTGGACTTGGAATCAGGAGAGTCTTGATTGAAAACCCACCTCAGGTACTATCTGTATGATCTTGGACCAGTCGGACAAGTGTCTCAGCTTTCTCTTTTGTAAAATAAGGGTTTTGAACTTGGATTCTAAGGTTCTTTTTGCCTGTAAATCTATGATTCTGTGATCTCTATATTTATTTATACTGAATAGAAATATATCTCTTTCACCTATTGCTCTTCTAGTTTTCTTTCATCTTATGCTCCTCTACTTCTACCCTCTGGGACCAAGGAGAAAAAACTTTATTTTATACAACTTAGAAAATATTTGAGAACATCTTTCATATTGCTAAAGTCCTGACTTCTTCAGATTAACTGCTTAATATAAGATGGAGGTCACCTGATGAGACACCTCCAGATTTTAGCCCCAAGACCTTGGGCAGAGTCTTAAAGTGTAAAGTTGGGGATTTTTGTCACTTCCAAACTTACCATGGATATAGAAGGTATTTCATTTTTCTTCTTTTTTTTAATAAAGCTTTTTATTTTCAAGACAAATGCATAGATAGTTTTCAACATTCTCCCTTGCAAAACCTTGCATTCCAGTTGTTTTTTTTTTCTTCCTCCCTTTCCCCTCACCCCCTTCCCTGGACGGCAAAAAATCCAATATATGTTAAATATGTGCAATTCTTCTGATAGTTCATTCTTTAGAGGAGTCTATCTCAGCTATACCTTCTGGTCAAACAATTGCTTCTTGTCTCCAGGGCAGCATTTTTTCTTTTCTGGGAGGTGAGATGACTTCAAGAAATATCAGGTCTCTAACCATGGGCAAATCACTTAAATTCTCTAAGTATCCATTCCTTTTTTGTAAAACAAAGGGGCTGGACTAGCTTATAAAATACTCCCCAACTCTTAAAATCCAATCTTAAAATCAAAAGCCTTGATATCCTTTGGATAATAGAAGAGTATATCCCCTAGTGTGATCACATTTCCCTTATACAGAGACCATTTGGTTCATTCCTCTCATTTTATAGTCCTGCCCAAGATCACACAACCTTGTGGATCTTAAGTGGCCCTTCCACCCTACTTTCTTGACTTTAGGATTAGTTCTTTTACCAAACACGTGTGTTGTTTTGTCCCATATTACCACCTGCATCTACAGTATCCTTTCCCTCCTACACGACAGTCCAGCATCATGGAAAGAATGGTGGAGGTGGAAGCAAAAGGTTTGTGTTTGTGAACCAGATTCACTCCTCACATGCTCTCAAAGAGTCATTCTCCTTGCTGAGTCTCAGCTTCCTCCTCTGTAAAGTGAGAGGCTTGAATGAGCTTTTGAAAGTCCCTTGAAGCCCTAAAATCTATTATTCTTAGCCATAAAGTCACTACAAAGTCACTTAGTCATGCTATCCCCATCTTCAAAGATTACTTCTTGTTTATTTATTTTTAAGGATTTGTACTAGAGTTTTATTTTCTCTGGGTATTTTCTCTGGCTGTCTCTCAAGCATGGAATGTTCTCCTTCCTCCTCAGGTTACTGCCCCCATCAGCTCCATTCCCCCCTTTAAATCCAAACTAAAATCCCACTTCCTACCGGAAGTCTTTTCCAATTCTTCTTAATTCTAATGGCTTCCCTCTGCTAATTATTTCTTATTTATCATGTATATGGTTTGCTTTGTTAACCTATTCTCTCCCCACTTAGAGTGTAAGTTCTTTGAGGACATGGACTATTTATTGCCTCCTTTTGTATTTCTAGGGCCTAGCATTAGTCTAGCACAAAGTAGGTTTTCCCCAATTTAGAACTTTTACTTGTGGCCCCCCCTTTTTTTTTAACAGCAAATGGTTTAGGGGTAGCTAGGTGGCTCAGTGGTTAATCAGGAAGACCTGAATTCAAATCCAACCACAGACACAATAGTTCTGGGACTTTTGTGACTTGTCACGAATTGCCTCCAAAAAAGAAAACAAAAACAAAACAAAAACCCAACAAATGGCATCTAGATAATTTTTTCCCCTTGAACCTTCACTCATGAAAACAAAAAAAATGAGCAAAATCCAAATAGAAAAGAGATCATATTGGCAATATTTTGCTCCTCCTAGACTCTCTACCTCTTCTAAGAGCATGAAGGTATATTTTCATTCTTTTCTTTGTGACCAAAATTGGTTTTAACACTTTAATTTACCATGGGCCCTGAGATGGGGAGAGACCTGGCTCCATCACTGAAAAGTTGATAAGGGGAAACTGCATGTCACCCTTGGTGAGGAGAGGAGGGGGACATCACCAGGCCACCTGTTGGAGACCCCACTTTCTCTGGCCAGTGGCCAGTGGAGGTTGTATAGCAGGGGCAGCTGCCTCAGCTGTCCCTATTTCTGGTCCTGCTCTCCCAATGTCTTCCCCAGGCTCATTTTTCACAGCACTGTCAGGACGAAGAGGAGGATTTAGCCAACCTTGGAAACTTTGCCAAACTCAGTTCTCACTCAGCTGGAGCTTCCTGTGACTGTCATGTGCATATTCTAGCCCCGAGTCCTCCCATTGTCCCCCCTCCTCCCCATTAACTTCTATCCCAGAGACACTGGGGACTAGATTTGGATTGTCCCCACTGATATTTGCTAACCATATGGCCTTCACTCCTTGAACCTAGTCTCTTCATGTATAAAATGGGAATAAATTGCAACAGCTAACATTTATGTGCCAGTCACCATGTTAAGGACTTTTCAAATAATGACCTCATTTGACTGTCCCATTAACCCTGAGAGTATTATAGGTGCTATTATTATTATCATCCTCATTTTACAAATGAGGAAACTGAGGCAGAGTCAAGTGATTTGCCCAGATCACACAGCTAGTAAGTGAATGAGGTTGGATTTGAATTTAGGCCAGTTTTCTACCAGCTGTCATTTTTAACACATTAAAAATTCAACAAAATTGACCTCATCTCACAATATGGAAAACATTCTACACTTGTAGATCCCAACGTCTCTAGCCAATCAACAGGAACTTCAGAAGCTCTCTCTCTGTTCCAAGCATTGTGTGAAAGTGTTGGAAATACTAAGAAAAGCAAAAATAGTCCCTGTTCCCAAGGGATGTACATTTTAAGGTGGAGAGACAATATGCAAAAAATGAGCTACCTATAAGTCCTCCATCAGATAGATGAAATGGATCAGTTTATCATCTGTCTTATAGGAGGATTGGCTATGGAAAGGAATCTAAGTTCAGCATCATGGTTAGAGACTTAGTGAGGTCCAATGGAAAGAGTCCTAGTTCTGAGGTCACACCATTTGTTTGACCCTGGATGTGTCACACTCCACTTCATCTGTAGAAGAGGGTTGAAGTTTTTCTCTAAGCTCTTTGATCTTATATCTTTCAGAGATGTTTTCATTCATATCATTATAGATATCATACAAATAGTCCTGGTTCTACTTTGTGCTTCAAGGAGAATATCATCTCCTCCCCATCAGAGGATCCACACTTATTTTCCCAGCATCCCCAAGTGAAAATGGTTGTTGTCAGTCCATTGGACAGATGGGGAAACTGAGGCACAGAACCAATTGGCTGAGATTATTTTAAAAAGGTAGATTAATCAGGATCCAAGACACACTGGACATAGAGGATGGGATCCAGAGAGAAGATTTAAAGCTGAGGCAGAGTTACCAGCTGTAGTTTTCTAGGCTGGTATCAGACAAAACTGACACATGAGAAGGTGAAGGACCCTGGGGAGAAAGTGATGGAGGACTTAAGTGCATTTCACATGTGCTAAAAAAAAAAGCCATGCTAATTATACACCAGGGGATGCATACATTAGCACCTCTGCTTTTTGTGTTAAAAGCTTGGGGCACTGAGGGCTTTCATTTCCAGCTCTGAGCAGAGAGAAAGTGAGCTTAGCATATTTTAGCTAAGCCTGCAGGGGCTCTGTGCTCCCAGCATTAGAACTTGGAGCTATGGGGATTCATCAGCCAATTAATTCATCAATAAACACGTATCAATTGCTTACTCTGTGTCAAACACAATGCTAGGCACTGGGGATACAAAGAGAAAAAAAATTAGTTCTTGTCAGCTAAGAGGCACCTTAATGCCTGGAGTGCTGGACTTGGAATAGGGAAGACAAGTTCAAATCCAACCTTAGAAACTTACTAGCTCTGTGAACCTGGGCAAATCACCTAATTCCTGTCTGCCTCAGTTTCCTCAGTTATGAAATGGGGATACAAATAGCACCTACCTCTCAGAGTTGTTGGGAGGCACACATGAGATACTTGTAAAGCACTTAACATAGTAAATGCTGGTTTTCTTTCTTAAGGAATTCATAGTTTAGAAAGAAAAAAATCCCATATATCACATAAATACATATTATGTAAGATGTTAGCTAATAATGAAGCACTTCCAGAGAAAGAAGTGATATTGATTGAATGCAGATTGAAGCATGATATTTTCTCCTTTCTTTCATTTTTTTCTTTTATTCGTTTTCTTGTACAAAATGTCTAACATGGAAATGTTTTACATAATTGCACATGAGTAACCTAAATAAAAGTGCTGAAAGCACTTATATTCCTTCCAGAAATAAAAACTGAGTTTTGCATTTATTTGAGTAAGGCTTTTAACCTTTATGAGCCTCAGCTTCCTTACTGAAGCCACTGAATTAGGTAAATCCTGTCCTTTTCCTGTTTGAAATTGAGAGTCCTATAATCCTAGTTAGCAAGATTCTTTTTTTTTTAATTAAACCTTTTTATTTGCAAAACATATGTATAGGTAATTCTTCAACATTGACCCTCACAAAGCTTTCTGTTACAAATCCCCCCCATACTCCCCACCCCTCTCCTAGATGGCAGGATATCCACTACATGTTAATTATGTTAAAATACTTGACAAATCGAATATATGTATACATATTTCCACCCTTATCATAGTTGTGCAAGAAAAATAGTATCTACAATTAAGAAAAACCAGAGAAAGGAAACACAATGCAAGCAAACATTAATAAAGAGCATAAAAATGTTATGTTGTGGTCCACATTTCACATTCCTCTCTCTGGGTGTATATGGCTTTCTTCACTGAATAATTGGAAGTGGTTTGAAACATTTCATTGTTGCAGAGAGCCATGTCCATCAGAATTGATCATCATATAGTATTGTTGTTGCCGGGTACAATGATCTCCTGCTTTTGCTCATTTTGCTCAGCATCAGTTCATGCAAGTCTGTCCAGGCCTCTCTGAAATCGTCCTGCTGGTCGTTTCTCACAGAATAATAGTATTCCATAACATTCATATACCATAATTTATTCAGCCACTCTCCAATTGATGGGCATCCATTCAGTTTCCAGTTCCTTGCCACTACAAAAAGGGCTGCCACAAACATTCTTGCACAGGTGGGTCCCTTTCCCTCCTCTAAGATCTCTTTGGGATATAAGCCCAATAGAAACACTGCTGGGTCAAAGGGTAGTTAGCAAAATTCTTAACTTAAAATTGGAAGCTGGTACATGATCGTTTTCTCCTTCCTCCCCTCTCCAGTTCCCATGCTCCAGCTAATTTCCTCAATTGGAGGTGGTCTCTACAGTAGCAGCCTCAAAGTGTCCTGAAAGCTTCATCTCTCCATCACAAAGTGTTGTCTTCCCTCAGGATCTTGTGTGCAAAGATCAGAGGTCTTTTCTCATCAGCTTCATTGGGTTCCATAATCATCTCTATGTTGATAACTCCCAGATCTCTCTCTCTCTCTCTCATCTTAATTTCTTTTCTAAACTTTAGTCCCTCATCACTAACTGCCTCTTGGGTATTTAGACTGAAACATAAAGTCATCTCAAACTCAAAATGTCCCAAAGAGAACTCATAATCTTTTCCCTCTTCCGAACTTAAGGATTCTGTTGAGAGGACCACCATCTGTCCAAGTCGCCCAGGTTTACAAAGCCATCATTGACTTCTCACTCTCCTTCCTGTATTTCCTGGCTCCTTCCTCTATGTCATTGGTTGCTTCTACTTGTTTTTTTCTCTACAATACCTCTGCCATCAATACCTCTCTCTCTCTTTATTTACAGACAATCACTTTAGGGGCAGCTAGAGCAAAGAGTCCAAATCTAGCTTCAAACACTTACTAGCTGTGTAAATCTGCCTCAGTTTCTCATCAGTAAAAAGGGGACACATTTGTAGAAAAAATGGCAAACCATTCCAATATCTTTGCCAAGTGGTCATGAAGAGTTGGGTATGACTGAATGACAGAACAACAACCTTAGTTCAGACCCTTATCACATTTAACTAGATTTTAATAATAGTGTCTCAACTGATACCTCTACTTTGTCTCTTCCCTTTCCAATATACACAATTGCCAATGT
Source organism: Myrmecobius fasciatus (assembly GCA_023553655.1). Taxonomy (NCBI): domain Eukaryota; kingdom Metazoa; phylum Chordata; class Mammalia; order Dasyuromorphia; family Myrmecobiidae; genus Myrmecobius; species Myrmecobius fasciatus. The sequence continues at coordinate 47,183 of JAJPUD010003430.1, forward strand.
GATCTTTCAAAAGCACCAGTAACTTCCCTGCTCAATGAAGCATGCTATTTTTTAAACTTTCTTTCATTTTTTCTTTTATTCAAGACTTTTTTAAAACAAAATGCCTAATATGGAAATATTTTATATAATTGCAATAACCTTAAAAAATACTGATAGCACTTCTACTCCTTTCTACTCCTGCTTCCTATTACTTCTAAGATTAAATATAAGCTCTTCTTGTTGACATTAAAAACTCTTTGCAAGCTGGTTCTGACTCACCTGCTAATGTTTACTGTTATTTTATATCATTTATACTTATTTTCAGTCTGTCTCAGTTTCCTTATTCGTAAAAGAAAAAAGGAACGATCACAGTATCTACATCCCAGTGTTGTTGTGAGAGAATATTTGTTGAGTATTTTGCTAACATTAAAGTGTTATGCAAATGTTAATTTAGATCTAGCCAAAGCAGCTCCCTCTTCCATCCCTCATCTCTCATCCCTCATCTGTCCTTGTCCCTGACTCAGACTGGCCCCCCCTACATGAAATACTTCTTCTTTTCATTTCTGGTCTTAGAATCTCTCATTTCTTTCAAAGCTCAACTCAACAGTAATGAACTACATGAGTCTTTTCCTGATTGCTCCAGCTGCTAGTGCCTCTCCCTCCAAATTATCTATTTTGAGTATACTTCTATGTATATATGAATATCTATTATATCTATATTATATTATATCTATGTTCAGACACTTACTGGCTGTGTGACTACACTTATTTTATGTCTGCCTCAGTTTTCTCATTTGTAAAAAAAATGATAATCACAGCATCTCCCTCCCAGGATTACAGTGAGGATCAAATAAAAAGTATATTTATAGAGTTCTTTGCTAACCTTAAAGTGTTATGTAAATGCTGATTATTATGTGCATAGATGATATATTTCCTAACCAAATGCAAGTTTTACTGAAGAAAGAAAGGGATGATTTCATTTCTGTCTCTGTCTCTCCAGTGTCTGGGATGTCTTGTACTTACAAATGCTTCTCATCCTCACTCTTCTGGGCATTCTGAGACTGAGAGAGAGAGAGAGAGAAGTTAAAGATAATACTGAGGTGGTAAGCCTGGATGACTGGAATAGTGCCCTTACCTGGACCTGGGAGATTGAAAGGAGGGAGAGTTTGGGGGAGAGGTGAGAGCTGTGCTGTGAACAGGCTGTGTTTGAGATGCTTGGAGGGCTTCCAGCTGGATTCGCCAAGAAGCAATTGGAGATGTGTGGTTGTAGCTCAAAAGCAAGGCCAGGGCTTGCTGTATAGAACTGGGTAAGAGATGATTGTGGAACCCATGGAAACTGAGGAGCTCTTTAAAGCTGGACTCTCGATGGAGGGAATCTCAGAAGTCTTGGAAGAGATCTCAGAACATAAGGTGTCCGGGAACAGAGCGCTATGGCTGATTCCATAGGGTTTTCTTGATGTACCCATTTCCTCATATCAGCGAATGAGCAATTATTTAATTGAATGTAATAGGACCTCATTACCCAGTCCTTCCATCACATAAGCACCAAGTTATTTGTCTCACTCTACTTTAGGCTATACAGTGGGGCAAGAGTTCATAGTTCCCAAGTCACTAAACCTTATTAAACACCTAATATGTATCAGGCACTGTGCTAAGACCTAGAGATACAAAGAAAGGCAAAAGGCAGTTCCTACCCTCAAGAAGTCCACATTCTAATGAGGAGGAAATACAAAACTAAATTATATCCAGGATAAATAGATAAATAATCAACAGATGAAAGCACTAGAATGAAGAGAGATTGGGAAAGACTTTCTATAGAAGGTAGGGTTTCAATTGTGACTTAAAAAAATTCCCAGGAACCCAGAAACCAGAGGTGAGAAGGGAAGGAATTCCAGGCATGAGGGATAGCCAGGGGAAATACCCAGAGCTGAGAGATGGAGGGTCTTGTTTGTGGAACACTGAGGTGGCTGGTGTCACTGGATCAAAGAATAGGGTCCATGGGTGCATGAGAGAGGGGTATAAAACTCGAAAGGTGGGAGGGGGCTAGGTGAGGAAGGGGATTTTGTATCTGATCCTGGAGGCCACAAGGGAGCCACTGGAACTTATTAAGTATAGGGGTGACATGTTGTACATCAGGAAGATCACTTTGCCAGTGGAATGGAGGATGGACTGGGGTCTTATTTACCCCATTGGGCAGACCCATCGCAAGACCAAAGATGAGGTGATGAGGGTCGATCATATGTGATTTAGATAGGAAAACTGAAGTCCAGAAAGGAAACAATTTAGGTACCTGTAAAATGGGAGGGTAACTTAGATGAACAGTAAGGACCAGAGGAGGGAAGGGGGAGATTTGAGAGTCAATGGGCTTTGATAATAGCTCCAACATGGTGGGAAGAGACAATGAGGAGCACAGGAGGCTCCTGGGCTGTGAGCCTGAGGCACTGACAGGATGGAGTTGTTTCTGCCATTATGGTGGAGTTAGGTGGGGGAAGGCTTAGGGAAAGATAATAAATTCAGTTTTGAACCTATCAGGTTGGTCTAGTGGACATCCAGTACGAGATCTCTAGAAAGGACCTTAGTGTTCATCTAATCCAGTTAAGTTTGGAGTCAGAGGGCCTGGGTTTAATGCTACTTCTTACCAACTGTAGGATTTCCATAAGTTGTTTCCTTTGGGGACTTCAGTTTCCCAATCCAAACTATGTATGATCGGTTCTTATTACAGATTGAGAGCCGGCTCTTTTCTCCGAACCTCCACACAGCTTCACCTAGCCCATGCTCTCTGGCTCCCGGGCCCCAGAAATCCAAAGGACTGAGGCTTGACGATCATCCCTTTCCACAGTCCTCCCAGGCTCCCAGGGGTCCGTGTCTGGGATCATGTCAGCTGCTGGCACCATGGGGCAGTGCCAGCCAACCTCGAAGGCTCCTTTTAGTCTGCAGGCAGTGCGGCCGGTCCAGAGCCTGGAGGAGTTGTGGCAGAAAGGTGGCAGAGACCCAGACACTGTGCAGAACCAGGAGGGGAGGAGGAGGCAGTGGGGCCCACAGTGCAGGATGCAGCCTTTCTCTCGGATGCCAGGGACTGTTAATTGGGTCAGCCCCAGGAGATAGGGCTCTACCAGGTCCTGGGCAGAAAGAGCTTCTGAGCTCCTTCCCCCAGATCCGAGGAGTCACTGAGTCACTCTGGCAGGCCACTTCCCCCTTGGGGGCTCCTTTTCCTGTCCTTTAACAATGAGGAGATTGGACTAAATGATCCCCCGCTTCTAAATGCAAAAAGGGGAATGAGGTACAATGGCATAGTCCTAAGCCCTCCCAGGTTCCAATCCTGCTTCTGTGTGACGTTGGCCAAATTGTTCAACCTCCCTGGGCTGCCATTCCCTCATCTGTGAATCAAGGAGGTTGGATTAGGGGGTCTCTAAAGGCCTCCTCTGGCTCAGCTGAGGTTCGGTGATTTTGGGAGAACGCATCCCAGGTCACTGGCCCCTATGAAATGGGGGGATTATCTACTGTGTGACTCTAGCTGAGGTGGTCTCAGAAGGGCCAGAAATGTGAATCCTAACATCTGATCCCAGATTTAGAATTGGAAAAGAACTCCTCACTTTATAGAGGAGGGGGTAAGACCGGGACTGGGTGAGGGGCTTGATCAAAATCCTACAGGTAATTAGAAGCAGAGGCAGCTTTTGAAACAGGGCCTTGGACTCTAAAGCCAATGTTTTTCCTCTCTGCGGTTCCTTCCCCCCAATACACCCAGGAAAACAGGGGAGCTTCTGGCCCTCCCTTCATTGCTATGGCAGCCGGAAGTTTTTCAAGCTTCATCAATCAAGTCCTCCTCCTCTTGTTCCTGTTTACCCCCCTACACATTCATCCTCAGAGCCAGGATAAACAGTGTCTCCTTAATCATCCATCCCCTGAGCCGCTCAGCCTCCACTCCCCAAGCTGGGGGGGGGGGGGGCCCTGCCCTCAATAACTCCTCAGATTTTGCTCTGGGGAGCTGCTAGTTTTTGCCTCTATCTCCCTTCTGCTCTTCCCTGCTGGGTCAGACAGGGACCACCCAAGGAGAAAGCCATTCTGCTTCAGGCAGCTCAGGCCCAAGTACAGTAGCTCAGCTTGCAGACAAACCCCGGGGAAGGCAGGGGAGAGGGAGGAGAAAGAGGGAAGAGTCACAGAAAGACAGAATCTCCCTCCCAGCCCACATGGTCCATCTGGTATCTAAGTACCTTTAGCAGATCCCTCACCAAGGGGTCAGGCAATCTGGCCTTGAAGGCCACCAACAAGTGGTTCCACTTTGCAGAGCTCCAGTTACAGGAAAGCTTTCCACCAAAAAAAAAGCCTCAGCTTGTTTTGTGGTAGTTTTCCCCATTGCCCCTACTTCTAACCTCTGGGATCCAACAGAAAAAGCCTAATTAATCCAGAATATCATTTTTAAAAAGCCATCAGCTCCTCACCAAGTGCTCCCTTTTCTAGGATAAATACTCCCAGCTCTTCAGCTGAGCTCCTTTCTGTCATTTTCTCCTTTTTTTTTGGGGGGGGACGATTTATTCTGAATATTTTTTCATGTTTAATTTAAAAATTATCTTGTTTGTTGGTGCTTCCACCTGAACTTCTTTCTCTGATATGCATTTTTTAAAAAAATATAGTAGTGGTCCCCGTTTTTAATTTTGGCATTACTACTATTAACCAATCAATTAAAAGCAGAGACAGACAGAGACAGAGAGAAACAGAGAGGCACAGAGACACAGACATGGAGAGAGAGAGAGACAGCGAGAGACACTGGAAGAGAAAATGGAAGGAAAGAAGGAAGGAAGGAAGGAAGGAAAGAAGAAAGGAAGGAAGAAAGGAAGGAAAGGAGGGAGGAAGGAAGGAAGGAAGGAAGGAAGGAAGGAAGGAAGGAAGGAAGG
>JAJPUD010003430.1:57729-115032 GCA_023553655.1 Myrmecobius fasciatus
TCTCTCTCTCTCTCTCTCTCTCTCTCTTTCTCTCTCTCTCTCTCTCTCTCTGTGATATCCTTTATAATACATTACCTCCCTCTCTCTCTGATATCCTTTATAATACATTGCCTCCCCTCTCTATCTGACATCCTTTTGCCTCTATTTCATAAAATTAGGGTCACTTATGGGGAAGCTATTTGGGGAATAATGCCCCTTAAACCACATCAACATCTCCCTTTTTCTTTATGCATGAAGCCAGACCTATATTTCACTCTTTTCTAATATCCTACCCCCTTCCTCCAGAGCCACTGTCCCCTTCCCTGCTCAAACACTGACCCTCCAGAGACAAGCCAAAGTAAGACCCCCAAAGTCTACCTGTTCATCTTGTCAGAAGACTTAATAAATTAAGGACTTGCTAAGTGTTTGATTGAAGGTAAAAGTGAATGAAATATCTCTTTGGATGCCCTGTGTTTAGCACAGAGCCTGGCACACAGAACCAGCTTAAATGCCAGTTGATTGACTGAAATGGAAAGCTCTTTAAGAACCCTATCAGGGTGACTGTTTTTTTAAATGCAAAATCTTTTGACTAATTCCCTCAAGTACTAAGAGCTCCACTTTGATATTAAAGGTAAGGCTGCTGGAGTGAAAAAAGAGAATATTTGAGATTGAAGGTGAAAATAGATTTGCTCTGAATCTGAATAATACCCCAGAGTTTCTAGAATCTTCATTGTGTGTCTTTAAGGCCAAATTTTTTGCAGGGAGTGAGGGTGGGAGGAGGAGAAGAATATTTATAGCACAGATAGGGAGGGCACTTTTGTACTTCTGAGGTTTCTCTGATCATAATTGATCATCTCGGAGGTTTCTGGCCCCTTCAGTTATGCTGCTTTAAATAAATAGCAAAGTGCTTCAGGAAGCAGCTCAAGGGATGAGCGAGGGAAGCATCGACAGTAGTGGTTTGAAGTCAGAGTCTGTGGTTCTGGCTTTGGCGCTCTGGAGGTTGCAGTTTGGCGCAGTGGCTACAGTGACTGACCTAGAGCCAGAAGACCTGAATTCTATTCCTGCCTCCAGGACTTTGGGGAAATGATCTGGCCTCCCAAGGCCTCAGTTTCCTCATCTGTAGAATGGATAATGGTATTATAGATTAGTCACTGAAGTTATTTGGAGGCCATCTTCAATTTGGAGATATTGAGGTCGGTGTTATGCTCTGACTGTAAGACCAGAAAATGGGACAGGTCGCTTTCCCTTTCAGAGCATCCGTTGTGCTATCTGTAAAATGGAGATAATAATAATACCTCCCCCCAGCTACTCCACAGGGTTGACCTTCAGAAAGCATTGCATAGTCCTAGGCTTTTATGAGTTAACATATATATATATTTATTAAAGTTTTAAAAAAATATATACAAGGACAATTTTTTCAACATTGACTCTTGAAAACCCTTGTGCTCCAATCCCTCCCTTCTCCTTACCCCCCTCCCCTATGTAATTCAATATATGGGCTTTTTTATTAGTTTTATTATTTATTGAAGTTTTTTATTTTCAAAACATATGCAAGGACAATTTTTTCAACACTGATCCTTGAAAAAGCTAACATATATATATTTAAAGTGACTACTTTAAATTGGCTTCTTCCTGCTACCACTCTTCCCTACCCCATCCCCATTTTGTGATGCCATTTATATGTGAAGAGGTTCTTGTGGCTAAGGTGTCAAATGAATGACCTTCCCATCTCTTCTATCCCTTTCTCTGACAAAATACTTACCTGTTTACCTGCTTCTGTTTATGTGGTCCACGGGTCTCATGAAGGTGAGGAGGTTCACCTACCCCCTCTTCACTTGGGGGACCTAATCTGTCTCAGGACCTCATTTATTATGATTTATTAGGATTTGGGAGCTCGCTTAGAAATTTAGCTACTTTTCATCTAACTAATAATTATCACAGCTAGCATTTATATAGCAGTTTAAAGTTTGCAAAGCACTTTGCAGATATTTTAATCTTCACGATAATCTCAGATTATCGTGAAGTTAGGGTGGTCTTATTATCCCCATTTGACAAATGAGAAAACTGAGGCACAGAGAGGTTAAGACATTTACCCAGGTTCACACAGCTAATAATGTCTGAGGTTGGCTTCGAACTCAGTTCTTTCTCCCTTAAAGTCTAGACTAACTAGTCCTTTGCTCTGGCTCATGTGACCCACTTCTCTTCTAATTGTTGGCTCCTCCTAAAATCAATTAAGAGGTGAAATATATTTCAAGCACTTAGTATATGTCAGACACTGTCCATTATGTGGTTTGTTGGAACTAAATGCTATGTTTTCCCTATCTTGTACCGATAAAGTTGATTTTTTTAAAAATAGCTTCTTATTTTCAAAATATATATGCAAAGATAGTTTTCAACATTCAGCCTTGCAAAACCTTCTGTCTCAAATTTTATCTCCCTCCCTTTCCCCCACCCCTTCACTTAGACAGCAAGCAATACAAGTTAAACAAGTGCAATTCTTTTTTTTTAATTGAAGTTTTTTATTTTCAAAACAAATGCAAGGATAATTTTTTTAACATTGACCCTTGAAAAACCTTGTGTTCCAATTTTCCCTCCTTCTCCCTATCTCCTCCCCTAGATGGCAGGTGATTCAATATATGTTAAACATGGTAAAATATATGTTAAATTCAATATAAGCATACATATTTATATAATTATCTTGCTGCACAAGAAAAATCAGGTCAAAAGAAGGAAAAAGTGAGAAAGAAAATAAAATTCAAGCAAACCACAACAAAAAGAGTGAAAATGCTATGTTGTGATCCACCTTTAGTTCCCACAGTCCTCTCTCTGGGTGTAGATGGTTCTCATCATCACAAGATCATTGGAACATGTCTGAATCATCTCATTATTAAAAGGAGCCATGTGTATCAGAATTGATCATTGTAAAATCTTGTTGTTGTTGTGAACAATGTTCTCTTCAGATCATCCTGCTGATTGTTTCTTATAGAACAATAATATTCCATCACATTCATATGCAATAATTTATTTAGCCATTCTCCAGCTGATAGGCATCCATTCAGTTTCCAGTTTCTTGCCATTACAAAAAGGGCTGCCACAAACATTTTTTTATACAGGGTTGTATAATAATATTTAATAAGAATTGGCATTTATGTAGTGTATAATTATTATTATTTTTTTAAAGCTTTTTATTTGTATAACATATGTATGGGTAGTTCCCCAACATTGATCTTTACAAAGCTTTCCATTACAAATTTTGCCCCCAGTCCCCTCCCCTCCCCTAGATGGCAGGAAATCCACTATATGCTAATAATGTTGAAATGCTTGAGGAGTTATGCAAGAAAAATCCTATCTACAAGAAAAAAAAAGAATCAGAGAAAGGCAACACAATACAAACAAATGTCAGTAGAGATCATGAAAATGTTGCGTTGTGGTCCATATTTCATTTCCCTCTCTCTGGGTGTATATGGTTTTCTTCAGTGAACAATTGGAACTGGTTTGAGACAATTCTTCGTTGCAGAGAGCCATGTCCATCAGAATTGATCATCATGTAATATTGTTGTTGCTGTGTATGATGATCTCCTGGTTCTGCTCGTTTCACTCAGCATCAGTTCATGCAAGTCCCTCGAGGCCTCTCTGAAATCGTCCTGCTGGTCGTTTCTTACAGAGCAATAATATTCCATAACATTCATATACCATAATTTATTCAGCCACTCTCCAACTGATGGGCATCCTTTCAGTTTCCAGTTTCTAGCCACCACAAAAAGGGCCGCCACAAACATTCTTGCACATGTGGGGCCCTTTCCCTCCTCTAAGATCTCTTTGGGATATAGGCCCAGTAGAAACACTGCTGGGTCAAAGGGTATGCACAGTTTGACAACTTTTTGGGCATAGTTCCAAGTTGCTCTCCAGAATGGTTGGATCCGTTCACAGTTCCACCAACAATGTATCAGTGTTGCCACAAACATTTTTGCACATGTGGATCCTTTCCCCTTTTTTATGATCTCTTCGGGACACAGGTGCAGTGGAGACATAAAGTTAAGTTTTTGAACCTAAATATTAGGGCATTTATATCATTATTAAATTTTGTCTTGATCATTTCAGCTCACTGTTCTAACCTGATCTTGATGTTTTTGGATTCTGATTCTGTCAATCAACATATTAGCTAATCCTCCCACTATTATGCCATTTGTAAATCTGATGTATTTTACAGTTATGCCTTCCTTCATCTGAGTTATTGGTTAAAATGTAGATATCTCAGTACCAAGGACAGATCCCTCGGTTCCACTAGGAACCCTGACTCTGCTTTGATATCAACTCACTAGCCATTATTCTTTGGGTCTGGTTCCAATTCCTCTGTCTTATGGTTTTGACATCTTTCCATCTCATCCTTAAGAATTGTGTGACAAATTTCATCAAAAGCTTTACTGAAATCTAGTTACCCTACAATCTACCATCTTTTAACTTTGTGCAAAAAGGAAATGAAGTTAGTGCCACATGATTTATTTTTGATCAAGCCATTCTTGCCTCTTGTGATCACCAGTTCCCCTTTTAATGCCTACAAACCATCATAAACCACTGCCACTAATGGAAATTATATTGTTTACAGAATTTCTTCTGTATGAATTTCTCCTCCTTTTTTGGAATAATCAATACATTTGTACTTTTCCGGTCCCATGGCACTTTTTTCCTTCTTCATAGTTTTTTTTTTTAAATAAATCACTACCAGCAGCTCAGCAATCACATCTATCTTACCATTCAATGCTTGGGTATTGAGTTGACCAATCAATTCAGTACAGTTAATCTGAATTCAACAAGAACACCAAGCTGCTCTTCTACCAGTTCCTGACATATCTCGATTTTCCATGATCTATTACCCATTTTTGTTCAGTACGTGGCTGACAAAACAGAAGTAAAATTAGGGTTGAGTGCTTTGGGTTTCCCTGAGGTGTGTTATCACTGTTTCAACCAGTGGGTATGCTGTTAAATGTTTAACAGCTGGGGGGTTGGTGTAAGTGGAAATATATCTGACACATTTTAAAGCATATTCTGCATTTTTAACATTTTCTCCACCACTTTCTTAAGCTTAGACAGTCAACAAAACAATAAATCAATCCCTGGTTTGTAGCAGTTGCTGATTTCTAAGGTGTAAAAGTTCACAATGAAAATTTAACATTCAGTTCTAGAGAGCTGTTTCTAGCTGATTCTAGCACTCCCCTGGTTTCATCCACCCTAAAAAGTGATACCATCCATTCTTTCATCTCTCTCTTTTCTCCTACTTAACTAAAAAGCCCTTTTTATTTTGAGTAGCATTTATCACCATTTTCAGCTCACCCTGAGCTTTATGTTTCTAACATTACAGCCAGGTCCTGATTCGTGTGAATAATGAATACCCCTGAATTCATTATTTGAATCCACACTGCCTTTTTCCATTGGTCTGGCATAATTTGCCATATTTTACATAATTATAACCTGGAATAGTTCTGATTTGAATAATATTCCCACATAAGGAGATTGATTATTTATACTAATTAGTACCTGGCTGCATTTTCCACAGGACTATGCAATGATTTGGTATTCATAGTCTATTATTTGCCTTTGCTTCTTTCTCTACTTTCCTTTTAAAACTTATGTTGGCTATCAGATTCCCTATGGACACCCATATCTTTAGATAGCCACTCTTTTCATCTCTCATTGGAGTTTTTCGGTGTCTTCATTCTTCATTTCTTTCTCTCTGTTCTGATCATCATCACCCCAGTTCAGGCTCTAATTACTACTCCCATGACTTATTGCAGCAGCCTCTAAAATGGTCTCCCAGCTTTGTTTCTACCTTTTCCAGTTTATCCTGCATATGATTTTGATTCATTCCATCTTTCATTTAGTTGTTAAAATGATTTTCCTAAATCACAGGTAAGACCTTATCACTCCCCTACTAAATAAATGCCAATGGTTTCCTACTGCCAATAGAATTAAATATAAAAGCTATTTGGTTTCAAAAGCCCTTTACGACCTGAACCCAATGTATCTTTCTAGTCCCATTATACTTATTCTTTTTTCTCCCTAAGTGAAATTATATTTGGTTTTCTTCTATTAAGAATTCAGAAATGGTATAGTTATATCATCCCAAAGTTCCCATCATTTCTATTTTAGCAACTAGTTCTCTCCATGTATATAAAAATCAGGTCCCAAAGAGTAGAGCTCCTTGTCACTTTTTCTATCTTTTGAAAAATTATATTATCATCAAGGTAGGTCAAGAATATAATTTATTATTTCTTGAGAGAGAGAGAGAAGAGAAAGAAAGAGACAGAGAGAGAAGCAGAAACAGAGAAAGAGATAGAAAGCCAGGAGCATAGAAAGACACAGAGAGGGATAGAAGCAGAAAGAGAGAGAGAGGCAGAGAAAAAAGAGAGATGAAGAAAGGAAGAAAGGAGAAAGAGAGGGAAGGAAGAGACAGAAGAGTGAGAAAAGAGATGTGAGAGAAAGAGAGAAGAGAGAGAGGGAAAAAGAGAGGAGGAGAGAGACGAGAGAGAAAGAGGATGCAAAAGAGAAAAGGAAAAAAGGGAAAAGAGGCAGAGAGAAAGAGAAATAGAAAGAGTGAATATATAAAAAAAGAAAGGGAGAATCTATTTAGTAATTGATAAAGTTAATTGCCTGGTATATAATAAGTACTTTTAAAATGCATATTGATGACATCCTTTTAAAAAAGGTATACTTTTCTAGGACCATTTTCCAATCATGAGTCCCAGCAATATTTTATCTTTGCATTAAAATGTCTTCCCATTGTTTCTTATTCTTACTTTATCCATTGTGTATAGACATTTGAGGTCATGGGTTTTATTTTTGGCTTCTTAGGTATTGTTTCCTGTGAACTGATTTCCTTCATTGCTATTTTTCTCCATATATTGTATCTATCTTTGGTATGCATATTTGATGTATATGTTTCTTCCTCTCTCCCTCTCCCCTTTCAACTTAAAGCCTTTGATAATATTTAAAAGACTTCATGAATATAAAAGGTGTATGTTACCTATATAAATGAGGTCTGTCCAAATGTGACTTGTAGAAAAGCACGAATAGATTATCCCCAGAATCTTGTCCACATTTTTTTGTTGTTGTTGAGGCAATTAAGTAACTTTCCCAGGTCACACAGCCAGAAAGTGTTAAGTGTCTGAGGCCAGATTTGAACTCAGGTCCTCCTGACTTCAAGGTTGGTGCTTTATCCATTATACCAACTAGATACCCCAATTTTGTCTACTTTTCCCCAAGATTTTGGGAAGACTAATATGGAGGAGAGATAGAGAAGGGGTGGTGAAGCCACCTTCTCTGTTCCCCTCAGAAAGAATAGGCTAGAATTACAACTTTCTTCAGTCCTCTTAAATAATACTCACTTAAGGGAATTAAATTTTGGGTTTAAGATCCTTTTTCAGTCACAATCTATTAAAGGGGAAGACTTGCAAACAATATGTGGAGACTACTTCTATTAGATATTATCATAGATAGTGACTAGTAATTAAATTTATCTATCCAAGTAGATAGAAAACAAAACTCAGCAAAGTCATGCAAATGAAAATATTCCAAATGATACAAAAAGTGAATGAACTCTGCACCTCCCAACATGAGATAGGTGTGTGTGTGTGTGTGTGTGTGTGTGTGTGTGTGTGAGAGAGAGAGAGAGAGAGAGAGAGAGAGAGAGACAGACAGACAGACAGACAGGCAGACAGGCAGACAGGCAGACAGGCAGACAGACAGCCAGAGACAGAGAGACAGAGATAGAGACCGAGAGTCAGAGAGAGAGAGACAAAGACAGAGACAGAAAAAGAGATAGGGAAACAGAGATAGACAGATAAAGACAGAGACAGAGACAGAGACAGAGAGTGACAGAAGGAAACAGAGAGAGTTAGAGAATCCTCAATTTCACCCAAAAGAAATGACCTGAAGTTTCTAGCGACACAGGCCAGGGATGGTGCTCTATAATCTAAAATCTGTTCTGTTTCTCTCAAGATTTCTCCCTGAGTAAAATCAGGAACTACTTGCATCCTCTCTCAAAGCAGGAATCAAGTAAAAGGTCTCTTTTCTCCCCAGCTCTTTGGCCAATGTCTCCCCTTATGGAGCCATTCAGTCAGTGTCAAATCCTGTCCACCAATGAGGAGAGTCTTGTGCAAATGACCAGTTTTATATAATTTTTATCTGACCTTCATTAGGTTTACTCTGCTCCTGACCAAGATTTTCCTCAAAGAAGATCTAGAACCACATGCATCCTCTCTCAAAGTAGGAAGGAAGTAAAAAGAAGGGGAATGATTCATTTTCAGCGATGGTCCAAAAATTTCCATCTTATTCTTAGATCCCATCTTCTTAGTCAGAAGTTCATTGCACAAATCTTCCTTTTTCCTTGTTTTCAGCAACAGCAACGAGAATCTCACTAAGGTCTTCTTTTTCTTGCCCAGAATTTTGTAAGCCCTAGCAAGGCTCCCTAGGCTGCTTTTGACAGTACAATTGCCCACCCATAATACCCCTTTATATCCATAGGAATGGCAAGTGGTAATTAGCTTTGCTAATATGCCCTAGGAAGACATCAAACCTACCTATTGTTCATGTGAGCTCTCAGAGAGCCTTCCCTCAGGAGGAAGAAAGCAATTTCTTCTTGTCGCTTTTCCCTTTCCAATGGCACTTGTGAACATCCTTCATCATTCCTTGGAGACGTTCCTAACTCCTCAGAAAGTCCAATTCCCCCTCCAAAGGAGAAAATATATCTATTACTTAGTTTAGGAACACAAGATCATAAACAAAGGGAGAAGGGTTCTTAACCATTTTTGTTTCCTGAATCTAGCGGTATGCTGGTAAAATGTTTAATGACCAGCTTTCTGGAGAGAGGGAGTGAAGTTTGCATGGTACCTTTTAAGGATAATTTACATAATTAAGATTTTCTCCATCACTTTCTTAAGTACAGAAGGTCAACAACACAATGAATTAAATTTGATTTGGAAAATTTACTCATTTCTATGTAAATTCTCCCTCTACAATTTAACAATTAGCTCTTGTGATTGGTTCCAGCTAGTTCCAATACATCCATGCCTGAATGCCTTTGACAATCTGGTGAAGTCTATGGACGTTCTTTCATAAAAATGTCTTTAAAAAGTTTTATTAAAGTTAATTTATTTGTATGTAGTCACATCATGCATATAAATAATATGATACAATGACAATTTGTTGTTCCTTAATTAATACATATTATCTATTATTATTTAAAGTTTTAAAAGTTGATATGTTTTGTTTTATGTTACAAACATTTACAGATTACCCTAACTACATTTGATCCCTTGTAACAAAATAAGGCAATTAAGCAAAATTTGTAATACCACGACCTCATCTTAAAATGCATGTAACATCCCACTCCTGTAGTATTCCCCACCTCTTTATTTTTCTTTAAATTGTTCTAACAGAAATCTATTTTTTCTCCTTCTCATCCCCTCAACCCAATGGAAAAAAAGAAATAATTCTGTAAAACAAATATGCATAGTCAAGTAAAACAAACTCCCTCATTGGCTGCATGCAAATGGGTACATATGTGTATATATACATATATATATTTTTTTTACATGCATACATCTAAAATTCTGTATCTTAAATCTATCACTCTTGGTCAGAATATAAATCATATTTTTTATCATTCATGCTTTGGAATCATGGATGACATTTGAATCACTCCCATTTCTTCCAAAGTTTCAAAGTTGTTTGTCTTTACAGTATCACAGTTATAGAAATTATTCTCTTATTCATTTCATTCTTCATCAATTTATACAAGTTTTCAAAAATTATTTATAACAATTATGTGATATTATAAATTATTCTGTTTATGCTTATTTTAGTCTGACCTATTCATATAGGCTTTCCCAAGTTTCTGTGAAATAATTCATTTCCATGTTTCTAACAGCACAATAGTATTCTATCTCATTCCCATACCACACCCATTTGGTCATTTTTCAATAAATAGATATTCCTGTAGCTTCCAGGATTTTGTTTTGTTTTTGCCACCTCAAAAAGAACTGTTAGAAAGATTTCTATAAATATAGAATTTCCCTCCCCCATTTCTTTGATCTTTTTGTGGGAATGGGCTAATACAGCTGGGTCAAAAAGGCTTTCATTGTTTAGCAAATTTTTATGTATAATTCCAAACTGCTTTCCAGAAAAGTACCCATTCAAAGCTTTACCAAGAGTTTCTATCAATGTGTCCATTTTTTCACAGTGCCTCCAACATTTTTCATTTTCCCTTTTTATCTTTTTTGCTATGCTGGTTGGTGTGAAATGGAATTTCAGAATTGCTTAAATTTGCATTTCTCTAATTAGCAATGATTTGGAGCATTTTTTTTTCTCATTTATCTATAGATAGCTTGGGCTTCTTCCCTTGAGAACTGTCTGTTCCCTCATTTATCAATTGGGGAATAGCTCTTAGTATTACAAACTTAAATTAGTTCCTCATATATATTGGAAATGAGACTTTTATTAGAGAGACTCGCTATAAAGATTTTCCCTCAGTTCATTATGTAAACTACCAAAGGATTACTTTATAGAATGAAAAAAAAGCTAAAATTAAAAAAAGACAAAAGTCCTCAGGGGAAATAATGAAAAGAAATAAGAATAAGGGGGGCCTCGTTGTGCTAGATCTTGATATACCCCAAAGCAATAATTAAGTGGCAACAAGATGGTGCCCTGGATAGAGCGCTGAACCAAGAAACAAGAAGACCCAAGTTCAAATCTGGTTTCAGACAATTACTAGCTATGTGAAGCTCAGCAAAGTATCTCTGTTCCCCTCATTCTCCTCATCTGTAAAATGGGGTTTGTGATAGCTCCTAACTCTCAAGGATTGTTGTAAGGGTCATATGAAATAATAATTATAAAGCACTTTAGCATAGAACCTGGCATGGAATAAGTGCTAGATAAATGTTAGTTATTATTGTTATTATTATTAATTCACAGAATAATTTAGTACTGTTTAAAAAGAGAGAGATCAATTAATAAAACAAATTAGGTAACTGACAGTCAAAACCAAATGTATATAGCACTCTAGTATTTGATAAACACTGTGAATCTAACTAGTTAAGGATTTACTCTCTGACAAAAATTGTTGGGAAATTGGACAGAAATATGGAAGAAATTAGATTTAGACCAACACCTTATACCTCATACCAAGATAAGATCCAAAGACATGGTTGATGGAGAGATAAAAGGTCACAAATTCAAAAAATGTGAACAAAATTGCCTTTCAGATCTATAGACAGGAGAAAAGTTCACCAATAAATGGAATGGAGAGTATCAGAGAGGGAAAGATAAGAGTAAAAGAATGCTTTTAAATTTAGACTTATTTCTAAATACACAAGGTTGCCAAAAATTATTTTGAAATACAGCTATCTGTATGTATATCTGTCTGTCTGTCATTCTCCAGCTTAAAAACTTCTGATTCTTGATCTATCTCCTCATTGTACACAGGAGGAAAAGAAGGCTGAGAGTGACAGGGATTTGCCCAAACTCACGAAGGCTCCAGGTAGCAAAGCTAGGAATCCAACCAGGTTTTCTGCCTCCCAGCTTAGGGCTCTTTCCATGATATTATGCCTTTTCCCTTCTATGTGTGTCCATTCTTTGTTACCTTCTAACCTCCTGACCTGATCAAGATATCCTTTTTTAAAAAAAATTATAATTAATATTTTATTTTCCTAATTACATGTAAAATAATTTTCAACATTCATTTTTATAAGATTTTAAGTTTCAGTTTTTTTTCTTTCTCTCCCTTCCCTCTCCTCCTTCCCAAGACCACAAGCATTCTGAAAAGTTCATACATATGCAAGCATGTTAAATATACTCCACATTAGTCATGTTGTAAACAAAGAAACAGAACAAAAAGGAAAAACCAAAATCCCCCCAAAAGTGAAAATGGTCTGCTTCCACGAGCATTCAGACTCCATTGTTCTTTCCCTGGATGTGGATGGCATTTTTCATCATGAGTCTTTTGGAATTGTCAAAATTCCCTTTTGCTGCCTCAGGTCCCTTTTCCTCATTATTTTTCTCCTAGAAGCACTCTTCATGACTTTGCTTTCTCTAATATAAAGGAAAGGCAACTAGAGCTCCAGACCTGGAGTCAGGAGGATTCATCTTCCTGAGTTCAAATCCAGCCTCAGACACTTGCTAACTGTGTGACCCTGGGCAAGTCACTTCACCCTGTTTGCCTCAGTTTCCCCATATGTCAAATGAGCTGGAGAAGGAAATGGCAAACCACTCCAGTATCTTTGCCAAGAAAACCCTAATTGGGTTTACAGAGTTGGACGTGACTGAAAAACAACTGAACATGACAACAAATTATGAGGGAAGCAGAGAGACCCTTCCCTTTTTCCCTTCACAGGGAGACCAGCCTTCACTTCATAGGCATTCAGCTGTCAATGGGCACTAGAAGAAATATAAAACTCAATGATCTTTTGTAAACCTCCACCCCCTTAATTCCCTTCCCCTTCCATGCTGGCTGGGAGGAGATGCCCAGTCTTCTTTCATTCCTCTCGATAGCTTTCTTGGTAATATTTGGTGACATATTGCCCACTTCTAGGACTGTGTCTCAGTAACTAGTGACTCTTTTTCTCTCTCACTTAATAGTATTTTATGGTAACATTTGGTGAGATATTGCTCACTTCTAGGACTGTGTCTCAATAACTAGTGACTTTTTTCTCTCACCTAGTAGTATTTTATTTTTCCAAATACATGTAAAATGGTGTTTAGCATTCATTTTTGTAAGATTTTGAGCTCCAAATTTTTTCCTTCCTCTTCCCTCTCATTTCTCCAAGACAGCAACACTCTGATATATAACCAGTGGCTCTTGACCAGACTTTATTTCCCATCATTTTTTCTCATGGTGAGTCTAGCCCACTCAGCTGCCTTTGATCTAGAACTGCTAGTTTCCTGCCAAGACCCTGTTGCTAGCAGCTGTGGTCCGAGAGGTCTCAAGCAGAATCACTGACCAGTCACTTGATACTCTTATCACTTCTGACTTATTCTCTCTCTCATCCTGCTATCTCTACACTTATGCTTCCATAAATAGGAAAAGCAAAGCTACCGGGAGGCAAGAGCACCTTGGTGAGGACAGAGGATGGAGAGTGACTTTATTTATTTATTTATTTTTTGCTGAGGCAATTGGGGTTAAGTGCCCAAGGTCACACAGCTAGGGAATGTTAAGTGTCTGAAACCAGATTTGAACCCAGGTCCTCCTGACTTCAGGGCTGGTGCTCTATCCACTGTGCCACTTAGCTGCCCCCAGAGAGTGATTTTAAAAAAAGAATTAAAAGGCATCAGGCTGATGAAGACTTCACAGCTTTGCTCAGGGAAGGCTAGCTAGTTCTTGACTGGTTCTGGGTACAAAGGAAGCCATGTAGGGGTTCTAGAACATCTCTATGCAGAGGGTATAAAATTGTCTTGTCTGGTCTGAAGAAATCACTTAGGGGAGATGCAGATGTAGCATGTCATGAACATGAATTCCAGATACTGGAGATCCCAACTCTGGACTTGTTAGATGATTTAAAATAAGTCCTTTTCTTTCTTGGGGGCTCATAGAGCTAGGATTGGAAAGTCTAGACCAGCTAACCCATTTTACAGACAAAGAAATTGAGACCCAGTGAGTTGAACTGATTTGCCTGAGGCTGTAAGACTGATGGGATGGGATGAATGGGAATCCAGGTTCCTGACCCAAATGATGGATTTGGATTCTAGGATCTCTGCAATCCATTACTACTCTATCATCCTATGATTATTTTTAATTGTGTAATGTTATCAACTTTCTATTGCTTTACATATGTAAGTGAAACAGCTTTCTCAAGGGATCACTTCCATACACATATATTATCTAATTTAAACCTCATTAACAATCTCTGCAAGGTTAAGTACTCTAGGTATGATTACCTCTCTTTTACAGATAAGGAAACTAAGCAAGACTCAGAAATGTAGAATGACAACCCCTGGATGCTTTTCAATCTGTTCAAGCTCCAAGAGTCTTTCCTGTTGTGGCTTTCTGTAGTTTACAAACTGAGAATCTTGCAGAGATATTCAGCACAGTGGATAGCAAGCTGGACTCAAGAATGGAGATCCAGGCTTATATTTCACCTCTGATCCTGAAAGCTGAGAAAAACTCTGAATCTCTGTTTATCTGTCAAATGGCATAAGAATACTTGTCAGTACCCACTTCACTGGGCTAAGATGAAATAATGAATGCAAGTAATTTGCATAGTGCAAAACGCAGGGCAAATATAAGGTTTCAGGTGGATTTCTTTCTGTGCTCAAGGTCTTGTCTCATATGCCCTTTTCCCCAGAGCTCTGGATGTGGAAGGGAGCTCTTCCATGGAATCATTCACAAGTAAATCACTTGCTGCTATTGGATATACACCAGCTGTGCACTCAAGGCAATGGGTGTTTGGATTCTTAACAAAACAAACACTTTTTGTACCCATTGAAGGATGACATTTGAGTTAAGCTTGAAATTCAAGTTCTGAAGAAACCACAATAGTCACTTCCCAGAAATTTGCTCAATGACCTTGTTGAAATTAGCTCATCCAGGGGTTGCTAGTGGATAGAGTGTTGGATCTGCAGTTAGGAAGGTTCATCTTCCTGAGTTCAATCTGGCTTAAGTCACTCACTAGCTGTGTGGCTCTAGCCAAAATATTTAACCCCCTTTGCCTCAGTTTCCCTATCTGTAAAGTGAGTTTGAGAAAGCAATGACAAGCTACTCCAGTATCTCTGCCAAGAAAACCCCAGTTGGGATCATGAAGAGTAGAACATGATTGAAATAATTAATCCACAACAAAATATTCTCATCTAATGAATAGTGACTAGATATAAGTTAATTTGTTGACCATCATGTTACTTGAGTTTTCTGTGGCTCAGGGTCAACTCTCAGTAGCACTGTGAGGAAATACCTATGGAGAAAACCCCTTTTTTTCCCCCATAGACCAGCTCCTTCCACTCTTGGAAAAATTTTAGAGCCCATTATGAAGGGGTGGTTTGTAAACAATTAGAAAGGAAAGCAGGACAAGACAAAGTGCCAAGCAATCGCCAAGCAAGCATGACTTCATGAAAAGCAGGTCATGACAAACTAACCTCATTGTCTGTTCTAAAAAAAGGTGGGTGATGGATCAGAGAAATGCTATAGGCAGAGTATTCAAGTATGGGCTTAAAACAGCTGTTTGGGTCCAGTGTGGAACAAAATAAGGCATTTGTAAGTCATTGAACAATTAACAAAAGGAGAGTTTACTTGGTCTTCAGGTAGGAAGGAAAGGCAACGAGGTTAAAATGGCAGTTGGGTTCTCTGTTCATGGCCTCTTGTCTCCATATGAAGACCATTTGGTCATCAGGGGAGGATATAATGAAGGACATGGTGACTCATCTAGTCCAGCAGACATCCATCAACTTGGGATGTCCCAGTTGCCTGAGGATATGCTCTTCACTGACCAAGAAGCTGCTTCTGGGAAACAGGGATCAATTAATTAATTCCTGAAACTACTTTATCTCCTTTTAGGAGAAACTAATCCCTTTTGAAAGAGGGAGAGAGAAAGGGTGGGTCTAACCCATGTCATAATGAAATATCTGTAGATATTTTACAACGCATAGGCTACTTGGACTCCAGCAAAAACATCTGAGGAATTAGTTCTATAATATTGTCTTTGTTTAGGAGAGGAAGAAATGTAGGTTAGGCAAATCCTATTTGGAACTAGTTGAATGATCAGACACAAAAAGAACTTATTCCTGGTTCCATGTCAACGTAGAAGGCAATCCCGAGTGAGCGGCTCAAAAAGCTGTCCTTGGTCTTTTGCTTGAAATAATAACATCTCATGATTATGGGTTTATGAAATATTTTCTTTAGAACAACTGTGAGAAGGCACAATTCTTTGTGTTTCCCAGGTTCATATTCCTCTTTCTCTTGTGACCCACATCCAATCATTCACTAAGTTTTGTCAATTCTGTCACACAAAATTTCTCCAATCAGTTCTTTTCACTCCATTCATATGGTCATTTTCCTAGTGCAGGCCTTCATTACCTCTCAAATCAACTTCTATAAATAGCTTTCTAATTAGTTTTCCTGCTTCCAGTTTCTCCCAAGGCCAAACTACCCATCACACAACTACTAAAATAATATTCCTAAAACACAGTTCTGATCATGCTCCAAAGCCCACACTGGCTCCCTGTTGCATAAAGAATAAAATACACATTTTTAAGCCTATTATTTAAAGCTTCTCACAATCTGGCTTATACCAAGGCAGGATTCAGCATTCCAGCCAAACTAAACTATTTATTTCCCCAAATTGATGTTCCCTCTCCTACAGCCAAATCATTTCATTCATTTTTCCACAGCCCTAAAATGAACTCCCTTTTCATCTCTTTTATTTAGAGTATTTTTCTTCCTTCTAATCCTAGTGCTGGTAAATCTTCTCAGATTCCCCTAGTCCTTCATCTCTCTAGAATTTCAATCAATCAATCCATATCACTTAATAAGTGAGCCCCTTGCTAGCCATTGGGATACAAAGATGAATATAAAACACTCCCTGCCCTCAAGAAGCTTATATTCTATCAAGGAACAGAGCATGTATAGTTAGAGTCATATGTAAGTCTTTCTGGCTCTAAGGCTGGCTCTTTATCTACTACCATTCCAATAAAAATGAAAAATTCAGAGGCAGTTAGGTGGACCAGTGAATGAGTAGAAGGGTCTGGAGTTAGGAAAACTCATTTTCCTGAGTTCAAATCTGGCCTCAAATACTTGCTAGCCAAAAAACATTTAACCCTCTTTGCCTCAGTTTCCTCATTTGTAAAATGAGCTGGAGAAGAAAATGGCAAACCACTCCAGTATTCCTGCCAAGAATAACCCCAAATGGGGTCATGAAGAGTCAGATACAACTGAAAAGAATGAACAACAACAAAATATTCATATATTTTATACTCAATACACATGCACATGCAAACACACACACACACTATATATATATATACACACACACACATATATCTCCAAGTCCCTTGGGATTCCCTTCTCATTGGTGGGTATCAATACCAATTACAAATAAATCTGAAGCTATATCATACATGTATCTAGGTGACAATGCTTATGTAAAATATACTTTGCACTTAATTGTACATGTTTGCTGCTGTACATGTAAAATCCTGTATGTCTGAATATACTTGTTTTTTTAATTTTATGATTATATTCATTAGATGATGCTATGCTATAGCTATATTTGCCTGTTTATTATTTTGTGTGTACATGATTGCTTGTAGTTAAGTTGTCTTTTATAAAGAAGCTCATGGATAGTGCTATTGTGGCAGCTAGTTACCTTGACTCCATTAGCCACTTTGATTACTTTTGCTTGATTGCAGTGCATTATGGATATATCCCGGGTATAGGTAGGATGTAGTTACTGTAGTGACTGAAGTGCAGTAGTACCTGTAGTGATTACCTGCCAGGTAAAGGGCCATGAATACAGTACCAAAGGGACTTCAGAAAGGTTTCAAAGTTCTGATGCTGGTGTTTACACTGGAGTTACAGGTGCTGGACAGTTCCCAGCTGATCTTTGCTGGGGCTGTAAGGAGTTCTGGCCCTGAGGAGGGGAGATCAATACTCCGCTCCATTCTCTTTGACTCTCTTTGGACTGACTTGAGTCTCCTTGGTGTTTTTTGGCCTCTGATTTGAATACTCGCAACTTCAAGAGAGAACATGGATAGGTTGTTGAAGAGAGAATAAGACTCTGGGTCTTATTAGCACTCTGGCACTGTGGAATAGCCAACATGAGAAGAGACGGCGTCTCCATCTTGTCCCTTTCCCCAGCTTGCTATACTAGAGACTTCCAGGAATTTCCCCTTGGGTGATATCTAGGAATCTCTCGGTTGGGCTGAGTTTTCTTGTTCCGAGTAGGAGAATTCTTTCACTTTGTCTTGTCTGATATATATTCATCTAGCTATACTTTAATTTTTGTTTTGCTAATGAATAGTATAAATGAGTTTCTACATTAATTGCTATGTATGTTCACTGTGGAACTGGTTTTTGGTGGGAAAGAAGTCGTCTTGGATATAAAACTTGGCATTCTTTCCCATTAATGAACACCAAGCAGAAGTTTAGCTTAAACCTAAAAACCACATCCCTTAGTCTAATAATATTTAAGAGAGCAGACAGATGTAATTCTAGCCGAGCATCCCTTCTTTCTGAGAAGAACCAAGTGGCTAAGCTCTGAAGCTTCTAGCCCCAACCTCCTGCTTCCTCTTCTGAGAGGAAATAGAGATGTCTTGGAAAAAGGGAAGGGGAAGGAAAGACTAGAGATGTCTATTCTGCTTCCCTTTGAGCCATATGCTACATGTGTAGGACAACTACCATTATATCTATCCATCCATTCATTCATCCATCCATCCATCCATCCATCCATCCTTTCATTTATCTATCCATCTACTTAAGTATCCATTTTTCTATCTACTGTAGATATTTATGTATTTGTATAGAGATTCTCTCCCAAATATAGATATTCATCCATAGATAAATAAATATAAACAGATATACACACATATTGGTATTTACATACATATATGTATACACATATGTGTGTGTGTATATACACCTATGTGAGGAGGATTAAGAAACCAATCTCCACCAACAAGGAGAATCCCCATGCAAATGGACTTTTGAGGTTGGTTCCAGGAGCAGAAATTCAGTCCCTGCCCTCAGAGAGCTTGCAATGTAACAACATACAAAAGAATACTAAAGAGGATGAGTGGGAGAGGTACCCAAATGAAAACATGGCCATGGAAAAAGTCTGGAGTGTCAAGAGTACAACCTGGAGAAGAATGAAGACTTGGCCATTCCCTTCTCATTCCCCACTCCCCAAATGAAGATACTGAGAGGAGCCAGCCAATTAGAAAAAAGGACTAGAGTGGTGGAGGGTACTTCTAGAGTGAGAAGTCCCCAGGGGTGAAGTGACCTTCCAAAGAAGAGGTCCTCAATATAAATCTATTGATCGATGAATTTGTCTTGCTCCTGCTACTTTCAATCCACATGATTCTGGGCAATTCACCTAAGCTCTCTGCTCATGAATAAAATGAGGGTGGTGGGGTGAATGGATGATATTAGATGTTCTCTGTAGCTCCGAATCTATGTACTGACATTGCTCCAAGATTTCTCCCTAATCTGTGTCCTATTTCCTAATATTACTTCTAGCTCTTAATGTTCTGTGATTAAATTACATTGGGTCAGTACTTGGAAAACTCTTTTGATGGACTGCCTGTAATTGGGATGGAGCCCTCATCCCTTCATCTGTACTGGAGAGATAATCCCATAAGAAATAAGTTGATTTCCCCCTTCACACAGAACTAAACCTAAGGGCCTTTTCCCATGATTCAGCATGAAAATATTAGATTCTCATTCCCTGAATGTTTTGTCCTTATTCTAAGTAATGCTTTAGGAAATGGACATGTTGTAACTTCATTTCTATAGAGCCCGAGTTCTAGGAGCATCTCAGTGAAAAATGCTTCATTATTTTGGAGTGTTTTCTTGTTAGGGACTATGAGGAGAAATATTGAGTGAGAGAGAGAGAAAGGGGGGAGAAGGATAATGAAAAGGAGGAGGGGGGAGACAGACAGACAGAGACAAAGATGGAGAGAGAGACAGACAGACAAAGATAAAGAGAGCTGAGAGAGTCAGAGAGAAGATGATGATGAGAAGCTAGAGATTAAGAAAGGAGAGAAAAGAGAAGTTAGAGAGAAAAAAGAGAAAAAGAGAGGAGAGACAGAGAGACACACACAGAGACACAGAGACACAAAGAGGAGGAAGAGAGAAGCTAGAGATTAAGAAAGG
Organism: Myrmecobius fasciatus; assembly: GCA_023553655.1. NCBI lineage: Eukaryota > Metazoa > Chordata > Mammalia > Dasyuromorphia > Myrmecobiidae > Myrmecobius > Myrmecobius fasciatus. The sequence continues at coordinate 77,555 of JAJPUD010003430.1, forward strand.
AGAGAAAAGAGGAGAGAGAAAAGGGAGAGAAAAAGGGAGAGAAAAAAGGGAGAGACACTGAGAGAAAAACACATAGAGAGACAAAGAGAGAGAGACAGAGACAGAGAGACAGAGGCACAGAGAGAGACAGAGACAAAGATAGAGACACAGAAACAGAGATGAAGAGGAAGAAGAGGAAAAAGAGAGAAGCTACAGATCAGGAAAGAAGAGAAAGAGAGGAGAGAAAAGAGAGGAAAAAGAAAGAGAAAAAGAGAGGAGAGAAACATAGAGACAGAGATAGACAGACACACACACACAGACAGAGACAAAGACAGAAAGAGGAAGGGAAGAAGGGAGGGAAAAGGAGGAGAGAAATATGGAAAGAAGCTAGAGGTCAAGGAGAGAAAAAAGAAAAAAATAAGATAAAGATAAAAAGAAAAAAAGAAGGGCACAATAGTATTCCCTTCCATTCATATACCATAAGAGGAGCTGGGTGGCTCAGTGGATAGAGCACTGGCCTGAGCGTCAGGAGCTGAGCTCAAATCTGACTTCAGGCCCTTATTAGCTCTGTGATCCCTGGCAAGTCATTTCACTCTGTTAGTCTCAGTTTCTTCACCTGCAAAATGAACTGGAGCAGGAACAGACAAGCCAGTCCTGTATCTCACCCAGAAAACCCTGGATGGCGTCTTTGAGGGGCTCTTAGCTACAGCACAGCTTCTTGGCCCATTCCCCACCTGATGGACCTCCTGAGGGGCTGGAGACCCCATCGAGGCGTCACAAAGGCTCTGCAAGGGGTTTTCTCAGAGAGCTGAGCTTTCTGGAAGGTTTTTCTCTTCTCCTCCAGAGGATAAAGAAGATGCTGCTTTTTACATCTGCCCTTGTAGTAAAGGAAATTAATCTTTTGAGAAGTTGTCCCCTCCTGGGGAAGATCTTCAAAAGCTGCAAATCAGCTGCTTGCCGCTCTCTCCTAAGGGGTTCCATCCTTCGGTAGCCTCCAACCTCTGGCACTGTGGGTGAGAATTAAGGGAGAACCAATTCTTCTTCTTATTATTTGACCCTCTTCTTTATAGAACCTTGAAAGGAGACCTGGTGCCCTCTGGAAGTAGGGAGAGTAGGACTAGCTGATGGGGTCCTGGAAAGTCTAGAAGAGGCCAATGCTAGATTTCAGTTTAATTAACTGGTGCCTCCCTAGGACTACTAGATAGAATAGTTAGACTTATCCCTGTCTCTCTGGCTTTTGGAGCCTTTCTCTGACCCAGAATCTTCTGCCTCAAGCCACCCTGAACCAGATTCACTGCCTCAATGACCCTCCACACATTCTAGCCCAATAAAATACTACTTGGTGCAGGGATAGAGCACCAGCCATGGAATCAGGAGGACCTGAATTCAAATCCAGCTTCAGTCATTTAATACTTTATAGTATTAATAATTTGTGTAAATTATTATTAATTTACTTTAATAATTAAATTAAATTATTATATGAAATATTAAATTAATTATGGTATAAATTAAAATAATAATATATTAATAATTTTATTGTTAATTACTGTATTACTCTGGGCAAGTCACAATCCCTAACTGCCTCACCGAAAAAAAATTAAAGCATCCAATAAAATATTACTCCCAACTGAAGGATATAATGCTTAAGCAATGGTCCAAGAGCCAAAATGTTGATCCCCACCAACCCCAAGTACAACTATAGGTGTCTGAACCCTGGTCAAGAAGCCATCTGCTTTATTCCTGGCAAGGACACGGCTTACAGAAACACTGGGTTCTTGGTGCAAAGAGTCTGTACCTAGGACTTGACTGGCATTAACATCAAGGTCATATATGTGTGGCTATGTGAAGGAGAAGAAATAACTGGGAGGGAGACTCGGGGCCACATTCAGGGATGGATGGACATTGTGGGAAGCTCTGGGGAGCACTGAGGTAAATAATCATAACAGTGGTCATTCTTTTCTGCAGTTCAGGTTCTAATAGTGCCCAAAGCACTTTCATGTCCATTTTCACATCGGTTCTTCAATTGCCATGGGAGATAGGCTGGGCCAGTGAATCCAGCTGGCCTTCCTAGGGCCCCATACTAATTCTCATAAAAAGAGAAAATGAGGGGCAGCTAGGTGTCTCAGTGGTTAGAGCACCAGCCCTGAAGTCAGGAGGACCTGAGTTCAAATGTGGTCTTAGACACTTAACATTCCTTAGCTGTGTGACCCTGGGCAAGTCACTTAACCCCAATTGTCTCAGGGGAAAAAATGATAAGACTGGAATGGGGAGCACCTTCTCTGTCCAGGACCAAGGGCACCAAGATTCGGTAAGATGGCTCTTGACAGAACTTGGAGAGACAGGATTTAGAGCATGGAAAATGACAAAGAATAATGGCTTGACTTCCCACAAACGAGAATATAGATAGGCTGGGCTACGAGAGGAAGAGGAGGATCTGAGGTGAGAAGACCAAGGAAGACTTTTTTCCCCTGTAGCCATCACGACTTGACTTGGGCTTTGGAAGAATGGGCAAGATTTGGGGAAGGGGGGGTATGAACCAGAAGATGGGGACAACAAAAAGATTAGCCTGTCTGGACTTAACTACCTAGAGGAACGACAGATCCTGAAGCTCGGTATCTTACTGGCCAATGGTTGCCAAAATGGAAACCCAAGTCCCTTGAAAAACTATGGCACGACTCTAAAGGGTGGCAATCAATCAATAGAATAGTGGGAAAATAGGCACTTCCCATCCTCCCCAGAAGCTCATCTCCCACCCATTTCTCCTCACCCTTCATTCACAATTCCTATTGTGTCAGGTCACAGCTTTTCCCCCTTTTCTCCTCCTTTTTCCCAGTAAAATTCCTGGTTCTACCATCATGTCTGCTCTTTTCCCCAGATCAACTAGTAGTTGTGGCAGTTGCCTCTCAGTGAGTAGTGATATTTTGATATTAAAAATCCCAAAAAGGATTGTATATGAAATGGAACTTCTATTATGTAGGGCTTGTCTCTGTCCCCTCCCTCCAACAAATTTTCCTTCTGCTCTCATTTGTGTATTTAATTTCATATTCTATTGTCCTTTCTCTTACTTTTTTTGTGCTGCTGTCACATCTCCCCTCATAAAAGTCTTTTAAAAAAATTTTAACAAATAAGGATAATTATAGTAATCAAGCATTTTCTTAATTTTATGTATGCTGCCAGGTTGGTGAATTTTGGGTGGGATTGTCACACTTCGTATTGCACCAGTTGCCAAGTTGTTTCTCCAATCCAATCTCTTCTTTCAACTCATAGAACAACTTGGGTCCTCATCCTCTCTTGCCTGTCTATCACAATAGCCCCTCATTGGACTTCCTATTGTAAATCTCTCCCCCAATCCATCCTCCAATCAGTTGGCAAAAGAAAAAACAAGTCTACCTATCAATAAATTTTAGTAGCCTCCTATTATCTCCAGGATCAGATTAATCTATCTATTTGGTTTTTAAAACCATTTCACAACCTGTTCCCATCCTTCTTTCACTTTCCTTCCCTTTTTTGCACTCTTCCCTCTGGTCAAACTGGTCTCCTGATGTTTCCTCACATTCATACAAAAACACAGATAAAATATACAAATGAAAAGGAAGTGAAGGTCTGACCCTCATCCATTAAACAGAACTAGGACTTTTTTTTTTAAGAGGAATGGATTTATAGTGAAAGCTTGCAGAGATTTCATTTTTTGCTTGTTTGTGTCTCATGCCCTGTGAAATCTGACTTTTCCTGAAACACTTTTCATTGACTGTTACGTACTATTAGGATAATGGTTGTGATGTGTATTTTTGGATCAAAAAGCAAATTAAAAAAGAAATTCACCTATTTGGCTAGCTACATGCATAAAATTAAGGAAATGATTAATTACCATGACTCTCCTTATAAGTTATGAAGGAATACTTTTATTGGGGGGATGATAGCAATGCAAAAGTGGCAATGAATTATAAAACAAAATACATGGACCAGAGCAGAAGAAAATCGGGGAGGAGGAAGAGACAAGCAGGACAGTTTTGTGATTATGTTTAACTTAATGTATATGTTTAAAAAACCTTACACAATAGAAGTTCCATTTTATTTAAAATTTTTTGTTCTTTGCTTATCAGAACAGTCATGTTGGCAGATGTTTACATTCTTGATAAAGTTTTTTTCTTTTAAAGGAATGAAAACTAAATCAGAGAAACTTATTGCATAGATGGATTGCATATTGAGCATCCATTCATTAAGAACATTTAACTTTCCAAGTCTGGCCTTAATTAGAGTTCACAGGATTTTGCTTTTTTGTTTCATTTTTTAGTGGATTTTAAAGGAATGGAGATCAAGGCTATTGAAACATATCTTTCTCTATTTTTGGATAAATTTCTTAGTTTTACCTCATTTTCTGTTCTAAATGATAGCATATCTCTTTTTTATATTTTTCTGGTAATACATGTACATTATTTTTAAAAAATACACATTTCTTTATGAATTCTGTTGGGAGAGAAAAATCAGAACAAAAGGGAAAAACCATGAGAGAGAAAAAAAACAGAAGAAAAAAAGTGAACATAATGTGCTAATTTACATTCATTCTCCATAGTTCTGTCTCTGGATGAAGATGGCATTTTCTAATTGGATAAATTTCTTAATCTTTCATGTTATGTGGCATAGTTTTAGGTTATACTGTAGTATTTCATCTCTATTTGGGAATTTTGTTAATTTTGGAACAACTCTGGAACTGCTTCTCAGTATATCAAAATTCACCATTCCCTCACCAGGGACAAGATTTTTAAGTCCATTTGAAATAAGAAATTCCTAAAACAATTTATTTTGGGTGGAGAAGTAAATGTTTGGTAGCCTGTGAAGATGCCCTAAATCTAGAAGCTCTTCTGGACTTTTTCTGACAATAGATTTGGTATAACCTTGAATGAAAAAGTGAATTTTATGAGTAAAAATTACATTTTCCCCAAATTTCAGTACTTCAGCTTTATATATCTTGCCTATTATATGTGTTTTCTCTTCATAGCAACTGTTAATAATAGCTTTTTGGAGTTGTTTTTTATTCTGGTTTCTTAATGTTCTTCTTGCTTTAAGAAATTTATGCTGTGACAAATAGGGAAATGTTTAGAAGGATTGCACATGTTTAACCTATATTGAATCACTTGCTGTCTTGGGGAGGAAGGAGGTAAGGGAAGGAGGGAGAAAAATTTAGAACACAAAGCTTTGCAGGAGTGAATATTGAGAATGATCTTTGCATTTATTTGGACAAATGAAATACTATTAAAAGAAAGAAAAAAGATCTTATGCTGCCATGGTAGAGAGGATTCAATAATAACCCTACAGTTGCTAGCTCCTATAAGTTTCTATGTTTTAGAGCATTTTACTGCAATACTTTGTGGGTTCTTGGCAATGATTTTCATTTTTGATCACATTTTCCTTTGCCCCTTAGTGCGATTGATCCTATAGTGGATCTGAACAGTCCTTTTGTAATGGGGTACTGGTCAGTAAGCCCAGTTCTTATGAGCATGTGCATTGCTCATACTTAGACAATTCTCATATGGATTTTGGGGCCTGCATAACTATTTTATAACTGGATTTGGTTTTCTAACCATGAGAGAGGAATTATTGATTTGGAACTGAGGTGCCTTCCAAAAAACACTAATTGATTGAATAGAGCCTCCTGTTCTTTCCTATCTGACTGTTTTTGAGTAAGGGGGCAAGGATGTTGTAAGTTCTCTGTAAGGAAGCCATTCTTCTAAGTCTTCTTGTGGGGTTCACTCATTATCTTCCCATTGGGCACCCCACTATGTGGCCATGAATGAATGACCCTGCTGTGGCTATTTCTTTGCTGTTTCAGTTCTTCCTGGTAAAGGAAGAAGTTGGCTAGAACTTGTGAGTTTTGAAAAGTCACAATATCAATTTTCAGGATTCTGACAGATGGAGTCCATTCAAGCATTTGTGGAAAGCCAAATGTGGTTGAGGTAGCACCCAAGACCCTAAAAGGTGATGATGGATTTGGCTTAGCTAAGGTATAAACTCATCCCATCCATCCATTGCAGATGCTGAATTTAAAAATGAACTTGATGGAACTTATGCTTTTAAGGGCGAGCCCCTCTTGCTGTAGACTAAAGTTATAGAGGGGAGAATGTGCTCCCCTGGTTAAAGGCAGGGAAAAATGATTTGTAACTTTTTTTGTGGTCTATCTTTGCAGAAAATATCCCTTCATAAAAGCTAATTAAAGTTAATAGATTAAATGATTTTGTGGCACTATTCATTGATGTTTGACACTGAGGAGAATGACTTGGAATAGGGGTTTGAGTTAAGCACATACAGCTCACCTAGCTCTGGAGATCCAAGGGCTGGGAGAATAAGTTCAGAGGCTCAATACACTTGAAACGAATGACTCATCTACACTAAAAGCCTCTGTAGTATCTCTAACAGTCACTGAAGTATGCTCTTTCAGAGCCATAGCTATTCCATACTTCCTTGGAATAATATCTGTTCTTAAAAAATAGTCAATTAGTCAATAAATATTTAATGAGAACCTATTATGTACCTGACATTGTGCTAAGGAAAATACAAATAAGAAAAGAATTTTTTTCTTTTGCAATTTTTTTAGCTTTTTATTTTCAAAATATATGCAAAGATAGTTTTCAATACTCTTGCAAAACCTTGTGCTACAAATTTTTTCTTCTTCTCTTCCTCTACGTCTTCTCCCAAACAGCAAGTAATCCAATATTTGTTAAACATGTGAAATTTTCTATACATATTTCCACAATTCTTATGCTGCACAACAAAAATAAGATCAAAAGGGAAAAAAATGAGAAAAAAAAACAAACAGCAAGGAATGAACAACAAAAAAGGGGGAAATCCTATGTTGTGATCCACACTCAGTCCCCACAGTTCCCTCTCTGGATGCAGATGGCTCTCTTCATTACAAGATCATTGGAACTGGTCTGAAGAATTACTTTGCTATTGCAAAGAGCCGCATCCCTAAATCATTATTGATCAGAGAAATGTAAATTAAGACAACTGAGGTATCACTACATACCTGGCTAAGATGACAGGAAAAGATAATGATGAATGTTGGAGGGGATGTGGGAAAACTGGGACACTGATACATTGTTGGTGGAACTGTGAATGGATCCAACCATTCTGGAGAGCAATTTGGAACTATGTTCAAAGGGTTATCAAACTGTGCATACCCTTTGACCCAGCAGTGTTTCTATTGGGCTTATATCCTAAAGAGATCTTAAAGGAAGGAAAGGGACCCACATGTGCAAGAATGTTTGTGGCAGCCCTTTTTGTAGTGGCTAGAAACTGGAAACTGAATGGATGCCCATCAATTGGAGAGTGGCTGAATAAATTATGGTATATGAATTCATGGAATATTATTGCTCTGTAAGAAATGACCAGCAGGACGATTTCAGAGAGGCCTGGAGAGACTTGCATGAACTGATGATGAGTGAGATGAGCAGAATCAGATCATTATATGTGACAACAAGATTATACAATGATCAATTCTGATGGACGTGACTCTTTTCAACAATGAAATGATTCAGACCAGTTCCAATTGTTCAATGATGAAGAGAGCCATCTACACCCAGGGAGAGGCTGTGGGAACTGAGTGTGGACCACAACATAGCATTCTCACTCTTTTTGTTGTTGTTTGATTGCATTTTGTTTTCTTTTTTGTTGTTTTTTTTTCCTTTTTGATCTGATTTTTCTTGTGCAGCATAATTGTGGAAATACGTATAGAAGAATTGCATATGTTTAACATATATTAGCTTACGTGCTGTTTTGGAGGGGTGGGAAGAAAAGAGAGAAAAAATTTGGAACACAAGATTTTGCAATGGTGAATGTTGAGAGTTATGCATGTATATGTTTTGAAAATAAAAAGCTTTAATATAAAACAAAAAGAAACACAAAACTCAAAAAGATGAATATAAAATCAGAAAACTGGGATTTGATTTCTGATCCTATTGCTTGGTATTGACATGACCTGTGGTCAATCTCTTAACTTCAATTTTCTTGCCTGTAAAATAAAATCGTTAAAAAAGAAAAGAAAAGAACCATGTCCATCAGAAGTGATCATCATATAGTCTTGTTGCTTCAAGAAATAATGATCTCCTGGTTCTGCTGATTTCACTCAGCATCAGCTCATGCAAGTCTCTCCAGGCCTCTCTGAAATCATCCTGCTGGTCGTTTCTTACAGAGCAATAATATTCCCTAACATTCATATACCATAACTCATTCAGCCATTCTCCAATTGATGGACATCCTTTCAGCCTCCAGTTTCTTGACACTATAAAAAGGGCTGCCACAAACATTTTTGCACATGTGGGTCCCTTTCCATTTTTTATGATCTCTTTGGGATACAAACCCAGTAGAAACACTGCTGGATCAAAGGGTATGCACAGTTTGGTAGCCTTTGGGCATAAAGGGAAAGAAAATCTTAAAATGAAAGAACAAGAAACATTATATGTGGACAAAACTCACCATTCAGCTGACAATTAACCAAAGGAAACCATCTCAGTCCAGTTTCACATGAAAGATGAGACATTCTGAGTCAGTCCAGTGTCACAAAATGAAAACATATCAAAATTATTGCTTGTCTCATATAATTTATAATTCATATAGCATTGTGAATGTATGTTTATTGGTTGAGTGATAGATATCTGAGTTTGGAACAGAATCGACCTACTACTCCATGTTCCCTATCACTGTGATCAAAGAAAGATTTAATAAATATTTTTTGAGTTGAATTGAGCATTTGCTAAAACATATTTCTAGGAGTCTGCTTAGAAAGAGTGGCAATATGTAGCATATAATTCTGATATATAATGTTGATTTATATAGATTTTATGGATTATTGGGTGATGATATAGTATGTATACAAATCTTTAATCATTAAAAGGCCCAAACTTCATTTTAAAAAATGGCAGATTTTTGTAATGGATGGTTAGTGGTGAGGAGGAAGAAGCTTCCCTTCTTCAAATCATACTTTGTTAGCTCTAGGTAAATGAGGGTCCTGTTGTTGATTCTGCAGGCTGTCCTTCCCTAGCCCATGTGAACCTGAAAAGAACTATGAAGCCCTTCTTGAAACACCCTGACCTGAAAAGATTTATCTTTATCTCCCTCTCTAGGGTTGGGCTGGCTTGGAGGAATTAGGGGAACTGGTGAAACAATTTTTTTTAATTTTTAATTTTTAATTTTTTTAATTAAAGCTTTTTATTTGTATAACATATGTATGGGTAGTTCCCCAACATTGATCTTTACAAAGCTTTCCATTACAAATTTTACCCCCAGTCCCTTCCCCTCCCCTAGATGGCAGGAAGTCCACTACATGTTAATAATGTTGAAATGCTTGAGAAGTTATGCAAGAAAAATCCTATCTACAAGAAAAAAAAAGAATCAGAGAAAGGCAACACAATGCAAGCAAATATCAATAGAGATCATGAAAATGTTACGTTGTGGTCCATATTTCATTTTCCTCTCTCTGGGTGTATATGGTTTTCTTCAGTGAACAATTGGAACTGGTTTGAGACAATTCTTTGTTGCAGAGAGCCATGTCCATCAGAATTGATCATCATGTAATACTGTTGTTGCTGTGCATGATGATCTCCTGGTTCTGCTCAGTGAAACAAATTTGAACTTGATTTATTCTTTTTCTTGGCAGCTTTAGATCATGGGCTGATGAAGAGATGGAGGGAGGAGTTTGAAATTATAAAAAGGGAAGATCTCAAGAAACTTTATCTTCTCTCCTCACTTAGACCCTCTTCCTCCAGAGACAGCTGACGGTGGTAAGGTTTCCCATTTTTTTCTCCAACTTAAGAAACAAGTAAATAACCAGAGGACAAGATGAATTATATCTTATTCAACAGAACCTTTCTATACCCCCTCTCCAAGTCCAAATCATGAACTTGGAGTAATTTAAGGAATAATTTGGTAAAAAAAATAGGCAACATTAAGACGCAGGAGCATAGGGTCAGTTGGGATGATGGAGAACCTTGAATTATTCAATGGAAAAAGAGAATCAGAGGAAAATGAAAAGCTTCTTGAGGAGGAATGAGATCAGAGCTTTACTTTCAAAAATCCAAAAGAATGGAGTCTTTGAGAATTGATTCATTGATGCAGCAGAGAAATGCGGTGAAATGTGGTAAGGAATATGATGGGTTCATCAAGTATTTTAGTAGGAGGGACTATATGACAGTTCCATGAGAGAAATACAAAATGATATGGAAGGTGATGAGAATTCTTTGAAGGATGAAGCACCTGTTCACAGTCGTGGTTGGGGTTAGCCCTTCCTAGATGGAGGGAAAATATATACATAAAGGTACCAAATGAATAGCTACAGGTTGTGTTTGGGGAATGATAAGTGTTTTGGATGGAGTTGGTGGGCAGCAATAATGCTAAAAAGGATTCAAATCCTTCCCCTGATGTTTACTTTCTCTGTGATCTTGGTTAAGTTATTTAGTCTCCTTGGATCGGTTTCCCTAGATGCAAAATGAGAAAAGAGGCTCATCTCTGAGGTCTCTTTTAGCTCATTATTCTATGATAATGTTCTGAAATGCTGTCACTGGAATAAAAACTCCTTGAGGACAAGTGATTCTATTTTTGTTTTTGTCTTTATATCTCCAGCATGGAGGACATTGTGTTTAACAGGGGCCTAAGTGGATGCCTCCTAAAGAGTGATAAATATGGAATCAAAGAATCTTGGAACCTACATGATATATGGTCCAAGAACCGGGCTTCAAATCCCAGCTCTCCCACTTTGGCAAATCACCTTCCATTTCCACCTTTCTCATCTACTATTCCCTTTCTTGAAGGAAGGACCTAATAAATATCTGCTGAGTTGCATCAAGCACTTAATGCTACAAATATTCTTTCTTTTCTTAAGATAAGTTTTTATTTATATTTTTTGCTTTTTTTTACATCATCCTAATGTTCCCCAATATCCCTCTCCTTCTCCTTGGAGAATTATTTTATTTAACAAATAATATTTTTAAAGCAGGAGGCAGAACAGATATAAAGACAGAAAATAGAAAAAAGAACTGATCAATACATTGAAAACTCTGAAAATATATGTAATTAACAGAGTTTGTGTACCTCCTATCTCTGCCAAATGAGGAGGTGGTAGGGTCTTTCCACATAAGTTCTTTTGAGTCATGCTTGTTCTTTATAATTTTGCAACATTTACTTTTGGGGTGTGTATGTGAATGGAATGTTCTTTTCATTTACATTGTTATAGTAATCATGTATGTTGTTTTCTTGACTCTGTTTATTTCATTATAATTCAGTTTATATGTATATATTTCCATGCTTCTCTGTTCATCAGAGAAGTAGTGTACTCCATCATATTCATCCTTTCTTGCAGCACAATACTATTTCATAATATTCATGTATTATAATTTGTTGAGCCAACCCCCATTGATGGATATCTGTTAGTTTCCATTTCTTTGCTATCACAAAAAATACTGCTATAAATAAGTTGGTGTATGTGGAGACTTTCTTATCAATAGCTTTCTTGGAATATAAGTCAAACGATAAAATCTCCAAGGCAAAGAGTATGATCATTTAGTCATTTTATTTGAATAATTCCAAATTGCTTTCCAACATGGTTGTACTGATTTCTAGCTCTACCAGTAATGTACCATTGTGCCTGATCTTCCCCCAAGCTCTCTAACATTGATTCTTTCCATTTCTTGTTGTCTTTGTGGAAGGGTAGAAGGTATATTGCATTTCTCTTACTATTAGTAATTTAGAGCATTCTTTTTTTGTTGTTATTGTTTAAATATCTATTTTTCAAATAGTACTTTATTTTTCCAAATATGTGCAAAAATAGTTTTCAACATTTACCTCTGTAAAACCTTGTGTTCCAGATTTTCCTCCTTCTTCCTCCTTCCAGCTCCCCAAGATAGAAAGTAATCCGATATAGGCTAAACTTTGGAGCATTTTTTTTCCATATACTTGTTAATACTTTACAATTCTTTTGAAAACTGCTTAGGTCTTTTGACCACTTGTCTGTTGGGGAATGGTTTTTGACATGATATATCTATAAATCTTTATCTCTATCTATCTATCTGCCTATCTATCTATCTATCTATCTATCTATCTATCTATCTATCTATCTATCTATCTATCTAATCTACCTACCTACCTACCTACCTACCTACCTACCTACCTACCTACCTACCTATCTATCTATCTCCCTCCCTTTCTCCCTATCTCCCTCCCTCCCTCTCTATCTATCTATCTATCTATCTATCTATCTATCTATCTATCTATGGGAATGAGCAGAAAGACCAACAGATGCTGTAATCCAAAAGTGAGCTGATGAGGGTCTACACCTGGTGGTAGAGTCAGAGGAGAAATGTTGCAGAGGTAAAATTGGCCTTGACAACATATCCTAGATAGGAGGCTTGAGAGCAAGGAATAGGAGATAACATCTTATCTGTGATCCTGGGGCAAAACTTCCTAAACTGTAGGTCGTGGACCCCATCTGGAGTTTCATAACCGAATGGGGAGGTTGCAAAATTGTGATTTATTAACAGTAAATGTTTGATTTGCATGTCTATTTTATATATCTATATACCTGGGGTGTAAAAAAATTTCTTGGGCAAAGAGGTATCATGAATGGAGAAAAGTTTAAGAAGCCTCGATGCCTTGGAGAGTAACAAGGAAATTTAGAATTGAGTGGGAGAGGATTTGGGGGGAAAGACGAATTGAGTTAAGATGTTTACAGGACCATTGGTTCGAGATATCCAGTAGGCAGTAGATGGGAGACTGGAGGTTGGCAGACTAGAGAAATGAATTTGAAAATTTATCAGCATAGAATTGAATCAGTGGGAGCTGATGAAATTATCAAGTGGAATGGTACAGAGTGAGCCAAAGTGAGGAAAATGAGCCAGAAGAACAAAAAACACAACAAAGACATCACTGAGGAGCAACAAAACGCAGATCAAATACAAGAAATAGCTTTGTTATGAATTATTCAAATGAAATCTCTCAGCTTTCCTTTTTGTTAACAAATAATAAACTACAGAAGTACAAGTAAGCATATCCCTAGTGACAACCACTTTTTAAGGAAGTTTTGCTTAATTTGGGGGAGATAATTCTTTGGAAGGGTTGTGACAATTTTTGAAAACTATGATGCTTTTTTTTTACTTTATTTTTCTTGAGGTTTTTTTTTTTGGCAGGGGGAAGGGAGATCTATGTTTTGTTTTTTTCCCCAATATGACTTTTATGGAAATGTTTTGTACAACTTTACTCATGCCTTCTGGGGTTGAGGAAAGAAGGAAAAAAATCTGGAACTTGAAGTTTTAAAAACAAATATTTAACAAAAAAAAGAAAACTATGATTCTTTAGAGGTATAATGGAGGTGGAGGGGGGGGTAGAAGCAAGATGAAATAAGAAGAAGCAATACAACCTATCTCCTCACCGTATTTCCTCCACAAAAGTCAAGAAAATGTACCAGATTGAATCCTGATTGGGAAAGCCAAGATAAAGTCAAGACCTATTTGTCTATTCCCTGGCAGTTTAAGGAGTCAGTACGAAATCGTCAGACACTGGGAATGAAATGAATAAGATCAGGGATTGAAGGAGGATGGAGGATGGAAACTGGGTCGGGAAGTACCAGATGGGGGTATCTCTAAACTAGCACAGGATATAGGAATCAGTGACCCAGGGCAGCTCTAGTACAGTTCTAGGTACAGTTCTAGTGTGGGAGAAGGGGTCCTAGTTGTATTCTAAGCAGCAAACATGTCCCAGAAACAAACCAAAGCTGTGATCTTGGAATCAGAACAGGGACTCAGTTCTAGCCCCCAGCCTTGGATAAAAGTCAGGGTAGGAATCCCAGACCAAAGAAGAACTGGCAGTTTAGTGTCTTGAAAGCCACAGAACCTCCCAGCTAGCTGAATCCAGCGGCAGTCTACTGGAACTCCAAGCAGGACAAGCCCAGAGACCCAAACCTGGCTCCGCCACTTGATGAGCTCAGTTTGGGAGGACAGTGAGCAGACTTTGCTGTAGATCACATCCCTGAAAACTTGGAGACTCTCAGCTTGGATGCAAGAGGGAGCACATAAAAGGCAGAAGCTCATGCTAGCCATCCTCATTCCCCTAGAAGTCCTTGGGAGCCGGCACCAACAGTCTAAAGTCAAGAAGCAGGGAAGAATTAGTCAGAGGCAAAATAAACTCTTAAGGAGGGAGGAGGGAAAGGCCTGAATCACCTCTGAGGTCCTTTTTATCCAATTATGGGATCAAAAAATCAGAGCTAGAAACAACTTCAAACCTCATCAGTCCCCGTGGGGGAAACTGAGGGCTGGGGAAAAGTGACTTCACAGCAATCCTGCCATTGCTTGAACATTTCCTGCAATGTGCAATCCTCCAAACAAGCACTATAATCCCCCATCATACCTTTGTAGTTATAACTTGCTTTGCAATCCCAATGATATCCCATCCTTGCTTCATCACCATGATTTCCTTCCCCTCCCAAGCTCTATCTATTATTCATCAGGTTTGGCTCCAGGTAACTTCTGGATATTTTCACATTGACCTTGACCATCAATCTCTGGGCTGCACCCATTTCCATCAGGTTTTCTTTAGTAAGCCTCTTCATTCAGAAAGCTGGCTCCATCCCCAGTTTCCTGCTCACACAGGAAGACCTCCATCCTGGAAGCCTGTCTCTCTGATTGGCTGGTCCCTCCCCAAACTCCTATTTTAAAGAAGTTCAGGTTCCCTTCCTCCAGAAAGTCCTGCTGATTCTTTGAACTTTCTCTGCCTGCCCCCATTCTGATTTCCTTCATTCTCATCCCACCCCCTTTTTAAATTCCCTTTTAATTCTGTCATACCTCCTTATAATATAAGGCAGGGATGTTTTCCTTTGTCTTTGTGGTACTTAGCACTAGGGCTGGCATATATATATATATATAGTAAGCGGTTTAATAAATGCTTGTTGACTTGACTTGGGAATATCCCACTTTACTGAGAATATCCCCAAACTGGGAATCACTTGCAGGTAATATTAAAGTTGTTTAGCTATTTAAAGGCACAATGGATAGATAGAGGGCTAGCTTGGAATCAGGAAGACTCATCTCCCCAAATTCAAATCCTATTCTCAGACACTTACTAATGGTGTGATCCCGGGCAAGTCACTTCACTCTGTTTGCCTCAAATAGCTGGAGAAGGAAATGGCAAATCTCTCCAGGATCTTTGCCAAGAAAACCCCAACAGGGGTTTCGAAGTATCAGTCAAAACTGAAAAACTATTGAAGAATAGATATTTGAAAGTAGTTAAAGTAAATTAGCACCCTTACTTTCTAAATAATATATAATTTCTAAATAATGATATATATTATATGTGATATATATAATAAATAAATAATATGTATTATTAAAAATATCAAAGAATAGATATTTGAAAGTAAATTCTAAATAATATATATATGTAATAAATAATAAGTATTATTTTCATGTTTGAATTCCCTATTAATTCCCTATTAAACTACCAGTGGTCAGGGGCTTATTTTTGCTTTTCTTTAATAGCTTAGTGATCCGATGCTGAGTTGGACTTAGGAGGACTTGAGTTCAAAGCCTACCTCAGAAACTTACTAGCTATATGTGATCCTAGGTGAGATTTGAACTTACCCTCTCTTAGCTTCAGTTTACTAATCTATAAAATAGGCACAATAGTACCTATTTCACAGTACTATTGGATTTTTTGTTTGTTTTATTTTTTATTATAGCTTTTTATTTTCAAAACATATACATGGATAATTTTTTCAACAATGACCCTTGCAAAATCTTTTCATGGTACTATTGTGAAGAACTAATGAAAATACAAACTTTGGGGGCAGCTAGGTGGTGCAGTGGATAGAGCACCAGACCCGAAGTCAGGAGGACCCAAATTCAAATCTGATCTCAGATTTCTTAGCTGTGTGACCTTGAGCAAGTCACTTAACCCCAATTGCCTTAGCAAAAAGCAAAAAAATAAAAATACAAACTTTGAAATACTGGTATAGATGCTAGCTGTTACTAATTAGGTATTATTGCATCCCCAGTGCTTTGCTCAGAACTCAGCACTTAGTACATGATTATTGACTAACTGATTAGCCAAAACCTCTGGAAAAATGTACTTATATCTTAAAATAAAATCTCATCCATTACAATTCCCCTGTCCCTCCATTAGCACCCATTCTAGTAACAAAGAAGTGCCTCCTTCTGCACCTGTAGCTTCTCAAGAAGGAGGTCAGTCCTCCTCATCAGATCTCCCAAGCCAAGAGGAGCCATGACACTGACTTAAATTCTGGTGCTTTTTAGTGTTTTCTTTTACTTCATTGTGGTCCTTCTTTACCTTGTTCTCTTGGTTTTGCTTCCTTATTTCTGTATTGGTTCATATAAATCTTCCAAGATATTTCTGAGTCCCTCTTTGGAATAATACAAATAATCTCTGCCCTCAAGGAGCTTACAATCTAATGGGAAAAGATAATGCAAAAAAGAAAGTCAAAAAGAGATGGAGCAGGACAACCAAGTACTTGTCTGTGTCCAAGCATGATATTCAAGCCAGGTAGAGGTAATAAAAAATGATAGAAAATACCTGAAAAGTTCTGAAGGTTCAGAGCCTTCTGTAAAGGAAGGTTTTCGGAGGAATTGAGTGCTCTACCTTCCTGCCCTTTAATCAGAGGGAAAAGTCATTGAGAAGCTGAAAAGTTGGCACATAATAGGTGCCAAAACCCAACTCAAGCTTGATGGCAAGAGAAATTTCTTAAAATTTGTTATTGTTGAGTCATTTTTGTTTAATAACATCCAAATCCTCATGATTCCATTTGAGGTTTTCTTGGCAAAGTTACTGGAGTATTTGCCATTTCATTCTCCAGCTCATTTGACAGATGAGGAAACTGAGATAAACAGGCACTGACTTGTCCAAAAATGTCGGGACCACATTTGTACTCAAGTCCTTCTGACTCCAGGCCCCTCTCCTTTGTGCCCCCTAGTTGCTCTTCTTTCAAATCAAGATGCCCAAAATTGGCATCTTGGGATTTGGATGGGATTGGAAATTGGAATGGGATGCCCAAAGAGAGAATGGTTTCCTCCCTCTCTTGAAGTCTTTGAGCAGAGATTGGATAACCATTTAATAGTTATGTTGTTCCTTTTGATTTTATTCCTTTTGATGGCTACTGAGATACTTTCATCTCTTAGATTCTGGGTTCTGTGACATGACTCTGACAGCAAAGCTTCCCAGTGCATCTAGAACCAGATTAAAATTGTATTCAGGGAAATTGGGAATTCAAAATGATTTGAGTTCAAGAGAGATGAATAAAGGCACGAAGGAACTTTTTCAGTTTGGACTTTTTCACAAGCAAAAATGCTTAGATTAGAATGATGATAAATTCATAGAAGTCACATCTGGCAGATTTAAGTTTACAATGCTCATTACAATGTTAATTTTACCTGTTGCCTCTCCTATCTGGGGGAGATTATGCCTCTGTGTAGATAGCAGATTATTTTTCCATGTTCTTTTCTTTTTCTTTTTTCCCTCCTTAAACATCTTTGAAAAAATGAAATTGGGAAATATTTAACAAAATAAGAACACACCAAAACCTCGATACACTTTATTTTAAAAGGAAGTCACCATGCCGTTTATAGGGATCCTTTTGTATGGATTAGGGCCCCCCATTTCCTATCTGACTGACACTCTTGGATTGGATCGTAGATTCAGAGCTGGAAACTGTCTAGTTCAATCATCTCATTTTACAGATGGAGAAACTGAGTCTCAGAAAGATGAAATGTCTTGTCAAAAGTCATAAAAGCAGATAAAATCGATGCCTTATCTAAATTCTGTAAATTCCCTCAATACTCTACTGAAGTGAACCAGATCTGGGAAAGATTTAGCTTAAAAAGAGCAAGGTCTTTCCCTTCATCCAAGGCCATCTCTAGTGGTTCTGATCTCTATCTGGCCACTGGACCCAGATGGCTCTGGAGGAGAAAGTGAAGCTAGTGACTTTGCACAATCCTCCCCCAAATCCAACTCCCTTGCATGCCATGACACCTCCTTCTTGTGTCATGGTCCGCCTCAAGACAAACACCAACTGAAGTGAACCCAATGCACGAGGGATTCTGCCGGGTCCTTCTGTGCATTTCTGAGGGATTTGTTAGTAAGAATAATATTTAATTAGCTCTAGCTGATGGGTCATGCCGGTGGTATGTCTTGCCTTCTGCTCTGTCCTGCCACCCCCAGAATATTTTAAGCCCTACTGTGTATCATAAATCAGATTTCCAAACCCGAGGTCAGGTCTCAACCCTGTCCAGGTCCAGACTTTTCCACTGGGAGGAAAGTCCCTCTAAGGCTTGGGGATCACGCTGCCCCGGTCCTGGGAGGGGGAGGTGCCTGTCTAACGGGAAGAAGCCAGGCCAGTGGCCTTCATTTCTGGAAAACAAATGCATAAATATGGGACCAGCTTGTTTTTGATCCCTGAGGGGGGGCTTTCATTTGGTCAGCAGGACAGAGAGTCAATCCCCAGAGATTGATAGGACTCTAGGGGTAACGCTGAGGGCCCATGGCTTTTAATACCCCCTTAATACCCCAAACCCCCATATATTGCCCCCCATTATCAATGGACTAGTGAACATCAATTAGCTTTTATCAGCTATTTGCTGAGAATAGCAAGACTCACAAATCAGGAGGTCCAGCCTTCAGACACATAGTCCATGGGGAGACTTGTGCTGATTCTGGCTGCTAACAGACACTCTGATGGATTGTCCTGCCTTTTAAAGTGCACGAAGCTCACCGAGATCCCCGGGGATCAGGAAAGAATACACATAAATGAAGTGTCTGTGGAGATGTGGCGGTGGTGATCGGCCACGTTAAAGTGGCCACGAAGGAAGAACCCCAAAACTGGGGCAGAAGGATGCACCCACTCACTCTTGTATTTGCACTCAGTTCTAAATCTGTGCCTTCCGAACCATCAGTCCCTCCGGCCAGCCAGAAGAATCTGCTGTCATCACGTAGAATCAGTCCCCAAGTCACTTAGGGATGCAGAGAGGTGCACGGACCAGCTTGGAATCAGGCATAAAATGCTGTGCAAGCCCCGGAAAGGCAGATCTGTTGGGAAATAGCAATCAAATAAAAGTCATATTTAGTATAAAGTTAGGGATTGAAATATGGCTGAGTATTGGAGGCAGGGAGACTATGAGGAGGTTGTGACTCTGGCATGGGAGAAGTGTTTGACCTAGGACAGTGGGATGTCATGGATCCAGTGATGGCCAGGGGAGGGGGTGGTCAGGAAGACCACTACCTTCATCTGTCCTCCAGAGGCAAGCTGCTTAATTTCTCTTAATTTCAATTTCCTTCTCTATAAAATGGAAATAATATTGGTCCAGGGTTGTTGTAAGACTCAAAGAAGATAATGAATGGAAAATGTTTTGCAAACTTATAATCCCCATGTAAACATACCAGTTGTTATTACTGGAGTGGTGATGGTGGGAAGGGAAGATTGGGGATACATATCCTGTAGGCCAAGGGTACCCAACTTTTTTGGGTATTCCTGCCCCCTGATTTTTGGGAAAACTTTCCTGTACTCCTAATTCAATAAGAAATGAAATAAAATTGATCATACTTATGAAGATAAGAAAGAAAATAAAGAGAATATTTTTCTTCAAAATTTTTCTCACTTCATTGGTTAGAAATAAATTTGGAATTTTGGGAATATTTGGATTATTTCACTAGACAATATAATTATTTACTGAATATTCCCCATGATAAACTTCTTATAAACCAAGTTGGGAATCCTTGTTATAGAGGAAGATAATGGACCACGTGCTGATGGATTGGACAGAAACAGAGATTGTCTATTGCTGAGATATGCCAAATGATGGCCTCAGCTGGGGAATGAGGGGACTAGGACAGGAAGTGTTATCGGAGTTACTCATCTGACAGAGCTCTCCGCCAGCTTCTGTCCTGGCTGCCTCTCCCCCTCCTTTCCCTGGCTGACCCTCGGTCAGCAGCTCTTCCGGCATCCTCTCTCCCTGCTTCCTCCTATTCTGGGATATCTTACAGGCCCTTGGGAGGTCATTGCCACAGGGGTCACCTCCCATTCATCTCTAACTATTGCAAGCAGAATTGGGGAGGGAAGGGGAAGAGGTGCTTTTTTTTTCCCTCCAAAAATAAATCCTAGAAGCTTCCCAAGTGAATAGCATCAAAATATCCCAGCAAGTTGAAGTTCAAATTCAAGGGTAAGGCAAGACAAAAGTCTTGGGGTAGGAGCAGCTTAACAGGAGGTTTCCTTTAAGACATAACAAACTGGATGCTTTCCTCCTCAGTTTCAGCAGGGAATTTCCTTTGGAGCCTGGGACGGGCTCAGGAGCCCTTAGATGTGGAGAAAAATGGGGTGGGAATTGGTTTACTTAGTTTCTGTCTCAAAGACAAATGTTTGGATAATTCCCCAAAAAGCAAGATGGGCAAATTCATTATATAGCCACTGTATTCAGAGTAAGAAGCAAAACACCAAAGCAGCCAAAAGAAAACTAAACGAAAACGACAACCCCCAAATTGGTTTCTAATCTCTGTTCCATCAGTCACTCCCCAGATGATTTGGACAAGTCATTGTTTTTCTCTGGACCCTGGTTTCTTTTTACGTAAAAAGAGTTGATTGAGTCAGAACCTTCTTGAGTAGTTATCTTGATATTTTTATGTTGTCAGACCCCATGCACCCCCAACTCCTAATCTCTGTGTCCCTTCCCCATCTCTCCTACAAGGTCCTCCCTGATGAATCTAGCTCACTTCATTCCCTCAGCTTTTGCAAATATTGCTCTGAGGTCAGAGATCATAGCATTGGAAGACTATGGGATTGCAAGGGACCTTTAAGTATCATGTAGACCAGACCTTACATTTTACAGAGGAGGAAACTGAGACCCAAAGAGAAGGGGAAAATGGCTTGCTCTGTATTGTCCACTGGACAGATTTAGTTGCCCCCTCTCCAAAGTATAAGTTCCTCAAGGCAAGGACCAATAGCCTTCCTTTCCTTTGTGCTTCCTGAAGCCCAAACTTACCTGGCCCAGTGCAGCCAGGGGCTTTCGGACTATAGGGAATGACCAATACATGATTGTTCCCTCTAGTCATATTTTTTTCCTGCTCTAACCTTTCCAGACCTGGTACCCAGAGAAATGGCCCTGGGCTTGAGGATGAGTTTCCAGTTGGTAATAATGTTGGCTTTTAGCCAATTCTGATGCTTCCAGGCTTCCCAGCTCATGGCCAGCTTTGGGCTGATAAGCAAAAACGATATCCCTGCAAGCCCAGGGCTCCTCTTTAATGTCCAATGCTCCAAAATTAATGTCCAATGCCCCTCCCTTCAGCACAATTCCCATTCCTTTAGTGCCCTCACAATGATTATGGATCAGAGAATATCAGAATCACAAGGGTCCTTAGAATATAGAACCCAAGAGAGTCAGAGCTGGTAGGAGCTGAGAATAGAGAATGCCAGAAGGGAGGGTCCTTTCAACCTAGAACAAGAGAGCTAGAAGAGACGTTAGAACACAGAAAGTCAGAGCTGGGAGGAGCCTTACCCCAGGTACATGCAATATTAGAATCGGAAGGGACTTAAGCACATAGAATCCCAGAAGGAAGAGATCTCACACTACAGTGTGTTGGAAGTTTAAGGGACCTTAGAATATGGAAGATCAAAGCAGGAAGAAGCCTTAGAACATGGGATGTCAGAGCTGAGAGGGGCTTTAGAACGTAGAAGATTAAGGCTGGAAGAGATCTTAGAACAGGGAATGTCAGAGCTGAGAGGGAGCTTAGAACATTGAACAGAGAAGGTCAGAGCTAGAAAAGACTTCAGATCAGGGAATGTTAGAGCTGAGAGGGGCCTTAGAACATAGAAGATTAAGGCTGGAAGAGATCTTAGAACACAGAAAGTCAGAGCTGAGAGGGAGCTTAGAACATTGAACAGAGAAGGTCAGAGCTAGAAAAGACCTCAGATCAGGGAATGTTAGAGCTGAGAGGGGCTTTAGAACATAGAAGATTAAGGCTGGAAGAGATCTTAGAACACAGAAAGTCAGAGTTGGGAGGAACCTTACCCCAGGTACATGCAATATTAGAATTGGAAGGGCCTTAAGCACATAGAATCCCAGAAGGAAGAGATCTCACACTACAGTGTGTTAGACGTTTAAGGGACCTTAGAATATGGAAGATCAAAGCAGGAAGAGAGAATGTCAGAGCTGAGAGGGAGCTTAGAACATTGAACAAAGAAGGTCAGAGCTAGAAAAGACCTCAGATCGGGGAATGTTAGAGCTGAGAGGAGCTTTAGAACATAGAAGATTAAGGCTGGAAGAAATCTTAGAACAGAGAATGTCAGAGCTGGGAAGAACTTTAGAACACAGAAGAACAAAGCTGGAAGAAGCATTAGAACATGGGATGTCAGAGCTGAGAGGGGCTTTAGAACATAGAAGATCAAGGCTGGAAGAGACCTTGGAACAGGGAATGTCAGGTTGGGAGGGACCTTAAAACAAACTACATGCAATTTTAGAGGTGGACGGAACTGAAGAATATAGAATACCAGAGCTAGAAGAGGCTTTAGAACATGGGATGTTAGAATTTGGAAGAACCTTAAAACACGGAAAGGTAGAAGTTGGAGGGATCTTAGAACATGGGATGTTAGAAGTTGGAGGAACCTTAGAACATGGAATGGTAGAATTTGGAAGAACCTTAGAACATGGAATGGTAGAAGTTGGAGGGATCTTAAAACACGGAAAGGTAGAAGTTGGAGGGATCTTAGAACATGGGATGTTAGAAGTTGGAGGAACTATAGAACACAGATGATCAAAGCTGGAAGAGAACCTAGCACAGAAGGTTAGATTGGGAGGGATCTTAGAACATGTGATACCAGAACTGGGAATGACCTGAGAACAAAGAAAATAGAACATTTAAGCTCCAAGGGGTCTCAGAGATCTCTTACCCCTCCCATCCCCATTTTGCAGAGGAGGGAGGGGAAGGACCGACCACAAAGGTCTGTGTCAGTGTCATGGAAAGTGACCGGCTTTGGCGTGGCTAGTGGAAACTGCCTCTGGCACTTCCTCCTGGTGTGGCCTTGGGCAGGTCACCTTCTCCTCTGGACCTGTCTCCTCCCCACTAACTGGAGAGATGCTGGGTTTCCATTTTGCTTTCTCAGTGACTGACCCCATGGAGCTTCCCCGGGGCTTCCCGAGCAGTTGTAGGAGGATGTGCATTTTAGAAGAGCATGGGGGCAGATCTTGGACCTAGAGACCTGAGTCTTCAGTTTGGGTTTCCTGGCTCAGGCAGGGCTGCCCAACACCCTTTGGATCACTCCACCTGGGCCCCGAGAGCCGCACAAGGAAAGTGGCTCCTTAGCCCCTGCCCGGCTCTCCCAGCCCCCTCGGCTCCCTCCTCCTGGCTTCTGACTGCTGCTCCCCCTCCTCCCTTCTCTTCCACACCCTTGGCTCACAATCAGAACCAGATGGTGGGAGTGGAGGATTTAGACCAAGCTCCTTGCTGGGAATGTTCTATTTTGAGCATTCCAGGCTCCTTTCCTGTCTGATAGCAACGCTGCTACTGGGAATCTCTCCTCCTAGGAGGGACTCTGCCAACCCAGGCTGATTTCCTCTCCTTCCCCAACCTCTCCCCCCAACCATCCCTTCCTCTTCCCAATGTCACGGCCCCTGGCCACAGAGACACGGTTGAAAGGACATCAGAATTCTGGCTCACAGCCAATGACCTCCCTACTTCCCATACTCACTCCTTGGCGTGACAGCTGGGTTCTAAGGGCAGGTGGTACCCCCTGGGACACTGAATAAATAGCTCCGACACCAGGGCTGAGGATGAGAGAAAGAGCATAGGCTATAGAATGTCAGAGCTGGAAAGAACTTAGCATCATAGAACGTACAATGTCAGAGCTGAAAGGGAGCTGGGATGATGGAACACAGAATACTGGGACTGGGAAGGATGCTAGTAAAAGGGAACATGGGGTGTCGGAGCTGGCAGAGAACTAGAACCTGGATTCTTGGATGAAGGGGCTGATGGTCAGGCTGAGTCCCTCTCCCTGGGACGGAGGATGTCATTGTTCTCCTCCTGGGTCCTAGAGCCAGGGGCAGACTGTGGGAGAGGGACTAGCTTGCTTGGCTTTCAAACCAGGAGCAATAGGTGGAAGTGTCAGGGAGTCAGTGTGAGGAGAAGCTTCTTCATTCTTAGAACTAATCCAAAGCAGGATGGGCCGCTACCTCACAAGGAAGGAGACTCTCTCACTGGAGGACTTCAGGCTTAGGCTACATGATCTCTTGAGGGGATAGTGCAAAGAGAGTCCCCCATCAGGTTGCATGGGGTGGATGATTCCTAACACTCATTTGATCTCAGATTCTGGATTTCCTGGGATTGCTCATTCCTGGAAGGTTGGAGAGTCTCGGAGGCTCTGGATGGCTTTTGAATGAAAGGTGTTCAAAGTCCCCTCAGACACACTAGCGACACATAAGTACACTAAGTTTCATTATAAATAAGGTCTGAATTTCCATTTGACTCTTATTAAAAAAGGCCTTCTAGGAGAGACTGACCACTCAGGGGAGAGACTGACAATGGAAAGAACTCCATTTGAAACCCACTCTTCTCTTTATACTTAACTTTTAAAAGGTTCAAAGCTTCACTCTTTTTATATTATTTTATTTTTTTATAAATATTTACTTTTTATTTACTTCTGAATCAAATGATCTTTGGTCATCTTACTGTCAGTCTATTTATGGACTCAGACTCTTAGGGGATAGGAGAGCCCTTAGAATGAAGTATAGAGGGGCAGCTAGGCGGTGCAGTGGATAGAGCACCAGCCCTGAAGTCAGGAAGACCTGAGTTCAAATCTGGTCTCAGACACTTAACATTCCCTAGCTGTGTGACCCTGGGCAAGTCACTTAACCTCAATTGCCTCAGGGGGAAAAAAAGAATGAAGTATAGAGAATATCGGAAGTGGAGGGCAGCTAAAACTCAGACCAGGAAGGGGTCTTAGAATATAGAATGCTGAAGCTAAAAGGGACCTTAGAATGTTAGAGGTGGGAGGGAAAAGGAGAAAGGCAGAAACAGAGAAAGAGAAGTAGGAGAGGGAGAGAGAGGAGAGAGAGTTCTATTCCTTTCAGGTAAGTCAGAGAGGGAAAGAACATCTGTGGGAGGCCCTTTTCAGAGCAACCCGGTATGACCCAGAGCAAAATGCTCTCTTTAAGTGGTTTTATAAAGAACCCGGCTGAATGTAAAAGCAAAAACTCCCAGTTAATAACAAGAGGAGCCTTTTCTATAGGGTTTGAAGGTTTCCAGCACTTTGCATGACAACTCTGTGAGGGAAGTAGCATAGGCTTTGTCTTCATCCTCAGTTTACAGATGAGGAGCCTGAGGCTGGAAGAAATAGAGCTCAGGGTCACCCAGCTAGTGAGCATCCCAGGCAGGTCTAACATTACCTGGCAGTGGGTAGTGGACTGGGCTGGGAAACAGGAAAGCCTGAGCTCAGATTTAACTTCATCACTAGCTGTGTGTGCTCCAGGACTCAGTTTCCTCAACTGTAAGATGGGCTTAATAACAGCATCTACTTCACCCATTGAAATGAGTCAAGCATCATGTATTTACTAAGCACTGTGCTACTGAACTTACAGTGAAACTCATAAATCTTTTGCACAGAGACTGTTGTCTAGCTGTGTGACTGAACTTGTGATTCTAATTTTTTGACCCTGAGTATAAAACTTCATATTTATTCAAGTCAAATTTTAGCTAATTTGATTTAACCCTTAGCTTGAAATCTTTTTGGATTCGGACATTACTGGGCTCTCTCTTTTCTTTATAAATTCAAAAATTCTTTTAAAAAATGGTGACCATCCACTAGGGATTACCCTCCAGGCTTACATAGGTTTGTAGGTCTAGAAGAAACCTTATCCCATTGATTACAGCTCCTTAGGTCCAATTATTCAACCAGAAATTTTGAGGGTAAATAACTGCTCTGTTATGAACTTCATGATTGACATGGGGAGATTGAAATGTAGAAAAATAGAAGCATCTAGCCATTAAGATATAGATGGGCTGCAGTGATGGAGTCCCCACACTGACAGAATCTTAATGTAGACAGTACTTGTCCTTTAAAATGTATACAGCACTTCTTTAAAAGTCTGTGTATTCTATGCAGTCCCACTGATGCTTTTTAAACAGCATTAGAAACATTTCTCCCTGTGTTTTGAGAATTCTATTTTTGAGTTCTTCCCATTCTTCATGGGCTGACTCCCCATTCCAAATACTAGGTATTGGTTCCTACCTGTGCTTTCTTTAAATCTTTTGAAATCTTCTTTCTCCAAATCCAGGGTGAAGGTCAGCCCATACATGACTTACCTTAGTCTCTCCAGGTCACTGTTTATTATCCATACCTTGGGCATTTGTATAAGATGCTAGCTTTATATGATTCCTCCGATCTGTTATTCTTCCTTGGGATTATCAGATCTGACCTAGTAATTTTTATCCTCCATCATCCTTTCCGATTTAGATTTGTGTTTGAGCAATCAAAAGCCCTCCTAGCCTCTGTGGGACCCTCTACTAGTTGCTGGGGAGGGCTATCAAAGCCAATAAGCCACACTTTCTATCCCCAGAGTCCAGCACAACTCAAATACAAAGAACTCTCTTGCTTAGTTCCACAAAAACAGGGGCCGTATCTTAGCCGAGCTTTGGATGTGTCTCAGGAACGAGCTGGTTTTTTACCATAAACATTTGCTAAATAAATGGAGGAGAGATCAGAGAAGTCATTACACTGAGTACATCTGAGGAGGCTACACCCCCTTCCCCAAAGGAGGGAAGGGCTGTGTTGACAGAATCTGCCAGGAGGACTAATGACTCCAGAAGCCCAGCTGACAGGACAGGGATTTTGCCAAGCCCCACGAGCATCCTCGTTGAACTTTCTGGTGGTAAGTGTCTCTCACGGTTCTGAGCTACAAATGGCTTCAGTCGCCTTTGTCGGTCTGAGTATAAAACAGAAACCCCCAGTATTTAGGGGCCATTTGCGTCAGTCTGTGTTCTTGGCTCAGCAGACTGCTACCTCCTGCTTGGTTGGATTCGGTGTTAGGGGAACGATGTTCTAATGCAGTGTCATCTTGGGCAATCGAGCAGTCAATAGACATTTATTGAGCATCTGCTGTGTGCCGGATGTAGTGCTAATGACAAGTCATTTGTCTTCTTTGGGAATCAGTTTCCTCCACTGTAAAATGGGAGGATTGGTTCTGAGGTCCCTTTTCTCCTCTATATCTAAGCTCCTTAGAGATTGTCTAATATAACCCCCGGGCAGTTCAAATCCAGCCTCTGACACTCACTAGCTGTGTGATTCTGGACAAGTCACCTCACCCTGCCTGCCTCAGTTTCCCCATCTGTAAAATGAACTAAAGAAGGAAATAGCAATATCTTTGGCAAGAAAACCCCGAATGGTGTCACAAAGAGTCAGTCACAACTAAACAATCAATTAATCCTTCAGTTTTACAGATAACAAAATTGAAGCCCAGAGGGGGAAAGTTTTTATTTTCCTTTAAGTTGCAAAGCTAGCAATCTGGTTGAGACTTGTATCTATGTCCTCTGACTACACATACTGGGGCAATATAGAGGGATTGTATGTGGACCAGAGGTAGAAGGTCCCCTCATTTGACAGGGGATGGATCCAAGGTCCAGAGAGGGCAGTGACTCCCATGAGATCATGGCCGGGATTTCACCCTGATCCTTGGTCTCCCCATTGGGTGTTATTTCTAGACTCTCTTCATTTTGATGATTGATAAAGTCCTGGGATGAGGAGGTCCTTCTTAAGCTCCATGCTTTTAGGTAGACTAAGGGAGTCCTGTTCTCAAAGAACCTTTGCCGGATTTCAGGCTGGTGGCTTCTCTTGGACCCATGGAAGCATTCATGATCATATCTGGGTTGGTTTGAATCAGCCGAGTTCTATGGACAGAATCACAGAGTTAGGGGAGCTGGCTTTAAATCCCAACTGTGCCATTTAGCCAAGTCTCCATCTCTCTGGGTCTCAGTTTCCTAAGTTGTCTCTAAAGTCCATTTCAGGTCTAAGTTTTATAATCTGACCGGGGGACCTTCTTAACTGTTGGATGTCAAGTGTCTGCTCAAGGATGCTTTTCTAGGGAACAAATATTGATGGAAAGATGAATACAATTGGCTCCAAACAAGATGTATAGTGGGTGTGTGAATGTGTGTGTGTGGGTGGATGTGTGTGCTGGAAGGCACAAGGAGGAAAGAACCTGTCAAGCAGATGAAGCAGCATCAAGAGCAAACAAATAGAATGTGTTCCGGGCTTCTCCTGTGGCGTCAGAGCTTTTATTCATCCCAGGGAGATGTGAGCCATGAATCAATTGGGTTGTTATGTTAGAAGAAAAGTTCAAGGTGTCTGGAGGAGGGAACGGCAGGCTCTGGTACATCCTGGTATGTTTTATCACCTGGAACATCCCAATGTTCTTCTTCCCCCACTCTTACACAGGCTCTTAAGCCCAACTTCTCCAGCCCCAGGCCAGAGTAGTGGAGAGGTCAATGGGACACTGGGAAGGAAAGAGGGGAGCAGACCCTCGGGGGGTTGGCCATTTCATTCCATAGCTATTTTACAGATGAGGAAACTGAGGCAGGCAGGGTGAGGTGCCTTGTTCAGTGTCACACAGCTAGAACCAATTGGTCTTGGAGTCGGGATTTAAGAGATTTAAACTCTTCTTCGCCATTGGATCCTGGGCAAGGATGCTTAGCCTTCTTCCCAAGCCCAGAGACCAGCTCATCCCCAAATGAAGCACCGGGTGGGGGACAGCTCATGAAGAGTTCATTTATTGATTAAAGTGTGGAAGGACTAGATTGAAGTTGAAGAGGTTTGTTGCTATTTGTCACTTTGCTTCTGTCCCAGAACTGGGGGGTCAACAAAGAACATGGCCATGAGTGCTTCCTCCTTGGAAGGAGCACTGAGAGATGGCCGGGCCTGCTCCAGAGCTTACTGACATTTAAGTCCTTTCCATATCACTCCTCCTTCCAATTAGGAGAAGGCCTATTTGTGGCACGAGAAGCAGGGGCTTCTCTGGGCTTGTTCTGGACTTCCTCATGGCTCCTCAATGGATTCACTTTATATTCCACATCAGAATTCTTGAGAAGACACTGACAGAATCTTAGAATTACTTCTGGAAAAGATGCTGGAGGCCTGTGGGTTCAATTAGTTCATTTTATAGATGAAGAAAATGAGACGTAGAGAGATGTCCAGGCTTATACTTTAAAAAATTTAAATAATTAAAAAAATCCAAATATTTATTAATATTTAATATATACAATATCTCTAATATATAATTGCAATATAATATATTATATATGTAATATAATCTATATCTGATCCAGATAATATAAATAATATGTAATATATCTAATATTTCATATGTAATACAATATATTACATGTTTATTATATATACATATATTACTGGATTCTATAATCTAATATGTAATATAATATATTATATGTTATATAATATATATCTGACCCAGATATATGACAAATAATAATAATATATATAACATACTAATCTGACAGATATATGGGTATTATATAATACTGGTATATAAAATCTATATATCTAATCTAATCTATCTGACATGTTAAATATATTATATATATATTAGATAATATTATATATAGTATCTACATATCTAATGTATGCTTGACATATTAGATATCGATATATAGATATATCTCTAATAGCTAATAGAACATATATGTACTATGTATCTGACATTAGATATTAGAAATATATTAGATATATTACATACATTATACATGTAATATTTATAATATAGATTTATTACATATATAATGTAGATGAACTTTACAAAGGCATGTGTATATATTTCTATTTAGGGTCACACAGTTAGTGGATATTTATAGGTGAGATTTCAACAACAGACCTTCCTTACTCCAGCACTTTTCCTATTGATGGTACCCTTGGTAGAAATGTCAGAGGTGAAGGGAACAGAGAATGGGCCCAGAAGGGACAGGCTCAGGATTACACATTTAAGTAAGTGTTTAAGGTGCAATTAGAGCTCAGGTCCTCCTGACTCCAAGGCCCCAGCCCATCCATTGTGTCCTCTGCTATGATTTGGCTAATTCCAGCCCTATCCTGGTTCCTACCTTCTGCCATAGCAACTTTCCACTGGAAGGTCTTCTCCAGTGATGGATTTGGGAGCATTTTCCTTTAAAAAACCCAAAAAAAACAATATAAAAAAACCCAGGAAGGCAGAATTTCTTTTACTTGTTCCGTATTTTTTCTCAGTTGGACTCCTGGTATTTGGGGAGAGGGAGAGGGAATGTTCTTCCCTCCAGGAACAATGTCCGTGCTTAGCTGGAGCAGTCTGTACCGACATGTTCACAAAAGCGACTTGAGGAAGAATGGACCTTGAGAGAGAGCTTGTTACCTATGGCAATTTCAGCCTTTGAAAGGAGCCAAGCATAGTGAGCATTTCCTATCCCTCCCTTCTGCCCAGAAGGGCTGATCCTGGAGTCAGACAAATCTTAACTGTATGACCCTGGGCATGTCACAGCCTCAGTCTGCCTCAGTTCCCATATCTGTAAAAATAGAATAGTAATAGACTCTATCTATATCTATGAAATAATAGATGTAAAGTGCTTCACAAAACTTCCAGTGTTACATAAAGCTAATTGTTATTATTATTATTTTTTATTTTGTTCTTAAATAGTCTCACTTCTGTCTGGTTCTTCATGACCCCATTTGGGGTTTTGCTATTTCCTTCTCAGCTCATTTTGCAGATGAGGAAACTGAGGCAAACAGGGTGAAGTGATTCACCCAGGGTCACACAGATAGGAAGTGTCTGGAGCCAGATTTGAAGTCATGGATGAGTCCTCCTGACTCCAAGCCTGGAGCTCAATCTACTGTGCTGTCATTAATTATTGCAATTATCCACTATCTGGGAAGTGGAACACTTGACCCTTCCCATTGACCCTAAGGGCTACCCTAAGGGTGATTAGAGAATACTAGAGCTGGGAGGGATCTAAGAAATCTCTCTTGGTCCAGTGTGAGGTCATCAGCCACCAGTTAAAAGGTCCCTACTATGTGCTAGGCGCTGTGCTCCCAGGGAGGAGGGCAGGACTGAATCTTGATCATACTATACAGATTTCGAGCCTGGGATGACCTGGTAAGAGAGTTTAATTTCTTTGGCTTTATTCTGGAGTGAATGGAACCCAGGTGGAGTCCATCAGGCTCTGAGAGGAAACTGGTCAGGGTCATTGGGCCACCTCCTGTGCAGGGGAAACATGCACGTTGCTATTGGAAAATCTGTGTATGGCTCTGCTCTTGAGGGGGGAAAACCTGAAAGCCAGCAGCCACAATCCTTCTTCTCTTGGGTTTCTGTTTATAAGCAGCTCTGACATTTGAGATCTGAAAGCTGCTCCTCTGGACATCTGGAATTCTCCTTAGGAACACCTTAAAGGATCAGGATGGGAAGAGATGGGCTGGGCATTTAGGGGGGGTTGCTATGGGAAGATCTAAGGACCACTTCTCACAAGCTGGCTTGGGTTACTGACCTGGCTTGTTATCACGGACCCCCACACGGCTTTAGGATTAAAAGCTGCTTAAGAAACCCAGAAGTTCCCGATGGGGAGAAGCTGTTCTTGAAACTTTTAGTGTCATAGATCATTAAAACAGGAAGGGAACACAATGTTGGAGTTGAAGGGGACCTCCACCTGTGGAACATAGAATGTTAGAGCTGGAAAGAGTTAGAACATGGACTGTCCAAGCTAGGAGAACAGAGAACGTTAGTGCTTGAAGGGAACTGGGAACATAGAACATAAAATATTTTAGTTAAGAGGGAAATTGGAAACTAGAACATGGAAGAGATCTTAGAACTTAGACTTTTAGGACTTAGCACCTAGAATATTTGAGCCAGGAGGCCACTCAGAAAGTAGTAAAAGAGTAGAAAAGATCTTAGAACTTAGAACATAGACTATCAGGACTTAGCACCTAGAATATTTGAGCTAGGAGGCCACTCAGAAAGTAGTAGATGAGTAGAAAAGATCTTAGAACTTAGAACATAGACTATTAGCACTTAGCACCTAGAATACTTGAGCTAGAGGCTACTCAGAACATAGGCTGGAATATTAGAGTAGAAAGGATCTTAGAACCTAGAACATGAACTATTAGGATTTAGCACCTAGAATATTTGAGGTAAGAGGCTACTCAGAACATAAACTGTGGAATATTGGAGTGGAAGGGATCTTTGAACTTATAACAAATGATTAGGACTTAGCACCTAGAATATTTGAGCTAGGAGGCCACTCAGGACATAGAATATTAGAGTGGAAGGGATCTTGGAGTTAATTTAGTCTGACTCCATCTTACAGATGGGGAAATGAGGCATAATAATGATCCGTGCTTAATAAAAGGCTTTTGATGAAAATTCCAGCTCTGAGACTTTCCAGCCCAGCTTGAGGCAGAGGGACACTGGGACAAGTTCTCCATAAAGCATCTCCTGACCCAATGAGGGCCAAAATTCGATCTGGGGGAGAAAATAGCAAGTGGGGACGGGTGGAAAGAGCCTTTGTTCGAGGGGAAGGCCCCTGACTCAAATCTAGTCTCCACCAATTACCATTTGGGTGACCTTGGCTAAAATGTAACATGACTACTTAGTGTCCACATGTAGACAGACGGCCCTTGGGAGTCTGCTGGCTAGAAATCTGTGATTGAGACCCTTGAGAGGGGAAGAGTCTGGGTTTCCACAGTGGTCTTTGGATCGGAGAATGGCAGAAGAGCTGGTTGGAGCTGGAAGCATCATCCTGGTCCAACCCTTGCCCGGTCCACAGCCCTGGTCATAGAGTCCCAAGTCCTGGGCTTGAATCCGTGATTGGGTCATCCATAAGTGGGCTGGGACTATCTGAGCTCTAAGGCACCTTCCTAACTCTAAACCTTATGGACCCGGAGCATCTTCCTTTTTACACATGATCCCCAGGGAGGTCAAAGGAGCATCCATCTGGAGCAGGAAAGAAAAGAAATAGGACTTATTTGCCCAAGGCCACGTAGGCAGGGAGGAGACAAGCAGGGATCTGAATCCCAAGTCACTCTGCTCCAAAGCAGGCGCTTCTTGCCCGTGGCCTGGCTGATTCTCCCCCCTTCACCACAGAGACCCTTCCCCATCCCCCTCCACTCCCACCACCCCCACCCTCATCCTTCTGGGCCCAGAGCATCAGCCCCAAGCCCCCTCATCCCTGCCACCCTCTGCCCTCCTCATTTCCCTCACCCTTTGCCCATTGTACTTGGCAGCTGCAGCTGGGGCTCTGACCGGGGGCAGGCCATCTCAATGGCTGCCATCTCCACAATAGTCCCCCACCTTCCCCCCACCCTCAGCACCGTGCCCTCAACAACCCCCAACCTGGTGCCACTGATTGTCCCATTCAACACCCCCTGCCGGGATTGGCTGCCCAGCAGAGAAACTTGTTTAACCGCCTAATTATGCTCCCTAACACACGTGCGGGCTTTCTCTGGCTGCTGTGATTTCATAATTACAGCTGGCACCCAGCCCACTGCTCCCAGGGGGAGAGGAAGGGGGAGGACAAAAGCAGCTCATGGAGGACAGGTGGGGGCCGACTTTGGCTCTTAGGAGGGGCTGCACCCTGGGGTGAGGAGGCGGGGAGGGGGTCAGCACCCCCTTCTACCTGACACAGCCTCCTCTGTTTGCTGGTTGGATGGAGAGGGGGAGAACTCAGCAATTCAGAGAAATCACAGAATCATGGAAGGTTCCATCCAAAAAGGGACCTTGGAAGCCAATGAATCAGCCCAGTGCTCAGAGGCTGGGAAGGAGAGCTCATCCAGTTCAATTCTCTTGATTTTTAGCTGAGGAAACCTCCCTTGCCCAGGGTTACACAGATAGTGAGCGTCCTGAACTCAGGAAGATGAGTGTTCTTGACTCCGAGCTCAGTCTCTATCCCCTTGGCCATTTACTGTCATTATGATTGGTTAGGTAAGACCAGAACCCTGGTCTGAGCACCCTGTGGGCAAAGAGACAGCGGGTGCCAACCAAATACCTGGGGGTGCTGGGTCAAGTGACTGGGCAGCCATCTTCCTGGGACTGGTGAGCTTGGAAGAAAAGCCTCAGGGGGAATATAAAACCTTGTGTTTCAAATTGTTCTCCCTCCCTTCTCCCCACCCTCTTCCCTAGATGGCAATAATCCAATATATGTTAAACATGTGCAATTTGTCTATACATATATTTCCACAATTATCCTGCTGCACAAGGGAAATCAGATCAAAAAGGAAAAAAAGAGAAAGAAAAAAAGAATCACGCAAAGAACAACAAAAAAGTGACGATACTATGTTGGGGTCCACATTCGGTTCCCACAGTTCTGCACTCTCTGGGTGCAGATGGCTCTCTCCATCTCTCCATCTCTATTGGAACTGGCCCAAATCCCCTCATTATTAAAAAAAAAGAAGTCACGTCCATCAGCATTGATCGTCATATTATCTTGTTATTTCTGTATACAATGATCTCCTGGTTCTGCTCATGTCATTCAATATCAGTTCGTGTAAGTCTTTCTGAAGTCGTCCTGCTGGTCGTTTCTTACAGAATGATAATATTCCATGACATTCATGTACCATAGTTTATTCAGCCACTCTCCAATTGATGGGCATCCCTTCAGTTTCCACTTTCTAGCCACTACAAAAAGGGCTGCCACAAACCTTTTTGCACATGGGGTCCCTTTCCCTTTGTTATGATCTCTTTGGGACCCAGACCCTTGCTGGATATTTTCAAAGAAAGGCCATGCTGAAGCACCTAGAGCCGGACGCCATCCAGTCCAAGAAACAGCAGTTGATGCTCCTGGGATCTGACACTGGAAAGGAACTGAGAAGTCCTGTAGTCTAATCCCCCCCACTTCAGAGATAGAAAAACTGAGATCCAGAGAGAGGGGGACTTGCCCAGATACTGGGAGCTGAACGGCATTTTTGGAGCAACTTGGAGCCCCCTCCCCCAAGACACCCCTTCTCCCTAACTCCTTCTTCCCAGCTGTTGGAGCTTGACCCTCCCCACTCCTGCCCCCAATTACTTGATATTTCATTTGTTCTTGATCCAAACCCTTGCCTTGGTGGGTCTCAGTTTCTCCTTCTGTTCCAGAAACAAAGGGATTAGAATGAGGATTTCTGGGGTTTCTGAAAGTGTTGATGGTTTAACATTCTATGGGACTTCCACACCAAAGGTGTGCTGGGCTCCTAGAGTGGACCACCCAGCTGTGAGAGCAGGGCCTTCACCATTTGCTAGCCAGACAATCAGACAATCTCCTCCTCCTCGTCTGCCCTGGCCTCTGGCCCTGGCAGGAAGGGCTCATCCCATGGAGCCCGAGATGCTCCCCTCCGGCCCAGGCCGATCCCAGACTGAGCCTGGCTGGGGGGCTACATTCCCAAATGGAGGGGCTGTGGGGAAACTGAGACTTGCCTCCAGATCTAATCAGGGGGGCTCCCCTGGGTCTCGGCAAGCTTTCCCTAGTGCTGGGCCCTCTGGCTTTCTAGGCTGTAGTCAGGGAACATAAAAACAGGAGGGATGGACGCTGCATTTGGCTCCTGCAGCCTGGGCTCGATCCTAAACTTGGACTTTTGCTACTTATGGCTGGTCAAGGCCAGCCCCCTCGTTTCACAGAAGGGGAAACTGAGGACCACTTGAGGGTGATTCACTCTAGGATCTACAAGCAGGGGTCTGCTTGTAAACATTTAACAAGAGGCTCTCCAGAGACAGCAACAAGACCAAAAACACACTTTAGGGACTCTTTTAAGCTTAATCTGCATTATTCAGGTTTCTCTCACTGTTTTTAAATAATAAATCAAATCCTGATTTGTGGCATTTGCCAATTTCCAAGGTGTAAATACTCACACTAAAAATTTAACAATGGGCTCTCTGCAGCTGGTTCCTGGATCTATCACATCCCTGGAATGACCTCAACCTTGTTCTCTACTCTCCAAGGGCAGACTGCTTCCACTTTAGTTTGGGGGAGGTTTGAGGGTCACTGATTCGATGTTTACATGATAATTCTCTTACATTATCTCATTTGCTCCTCATTAATCATCCTGTCAAGTAGATGCTATCTTATATTCAATTTTACAAATGAGGAAACTGAGTCTGAGAGAGGTTGGCTTGCCCTTGATCTTAGAACTAGAAGGGGAGGATTGCAATTCAGGTCTCCCTGGCTTTTCTCCATTGGGCCACCTAGCCCACAGTCTCTTCATCTAACTGTCTCTGACTCAGTTTCCTCAGCTGTAAAGGGAAGGGGCTGCACTCAGGGCCCTCACCCTGGAGTCCGATGGCAGCGAGCCTGGCTGCTTCTGGCTAACGGTCCGTTCCTTGCGCACAGACAGGGTTGCATTCTGTCATGTGGAGCCAGCCTGGAAGCAGGATCTAGGCCCTCCCTGAGTCAAATGGGGCAGGGGGCTTTTGCCAAGGATGGGAGGCAGGGAGCTCTCCAGTCCGACGAGGCTGGGGGAGAGAGGCGCTCACTTCCTCCTTTCCCTTCTCCTCCCCCTCCTCCTTCTTCTCCTCCTCTTCCCCCTCCTCCTCCTCCTCCTCCTTCTCCTCCTCCTCCTCCTCCCTTTAAAATAGCTATTTCTTCCATCTTGGAAGCCGCCCTGACAGTCGGGGCCAGACTTGGGAGGAAAATTGCCCATACAAGGCCAGAGTCTGTCACTACCTGGCGTCCCTCAGAGCTGGGGGAGGGAGGGGGTGTCAGACGGGCCTCTGGGGAACAGCTCAGCTCTTGCACGTTTGCTCCTTTCCTTCCAGAACAGCTCCTGCTTCACTGTGTGCAGGGCCTGCTTAAGCATCTCTGATCCTTGCCCGTTGGCTGCCCCCACCCCCACCCCCTTCCCCGGGACTGATGGCTCCCAGGAGGCTGAAATGATTTGAGGGAGAAAAGGCCCCCCTGGCTTTGGGCTGATCTCCCAGGGCCAGACATTCTGCAGCCCGGAGGCAAAAGTTCCCCCCTGCCAGCTGTTTTCCAGCTGTCTGCAGCTCAGGGGAGAAGGAAGGATCCAAGATGTAGAGTCCTGGCTGGGTGGGGGGCCGGGAGAGCCCATCAGCCCATCCTCCAGGGGCCAGAGCGGAAACCAGAGAAGGAAAGTACCTGTCCCAGGCCAGTGCAGCCATTGTGGTCAGTGCAGCCATCGTGGTCAGTGCAGCCATCGTGGTCAGTGCAGCCAACGTGGTCAATGCAGCCAACATGGTCAGTGCAGCCAATGTGGTCAGTGCAGCCATCGTGGTCAGTGCACCAATGTGGTCAGTGCAGCCATTGTGGTCAGTGCAGCCATCGTGGTCAGTGCAGCCAACGTGGTCAGTGCAGCCAACATGGTCAGTGCAGCCAATGTGGTCAGTGCAGCCAACGTGGTCAGTGCACCAATGTGGTCAGTGCACCAATGTGGTCAGTGCAGCCAACATGGTCAGTGCACCAATGTGGTCAGTGCACCAATGTGGTCAGTGCAGCCATCGTGGTCAGTGCAGCCAACGTGGTCAGTG
>JAJPUD010003430.1:128339-174978 GCA_023553655.1 Myrmecobius fasciatus
AGACAGAAAATGGGGAGACAGAGGGAGAGAGAAAAAAAGGGGGGAAAGAGACGGAGAAAGACAGAGAGAGAAAGATTCAAGGACCGACATGGGAGAGACACAGAGGGAAACAGAGAAAGAGAGAGAGGAGAAGAAGAAAAAGAGAAGAGAAATGAGAGAGAAGAAGAACAGAGAGGGAAGAACAAGAAAGAGAGAGAAGAAAATAGAGAGGAGAAGAGAGAGTCAGACACTGAGAAACTTGAGACTGTCGGCTGCTTTTGCTTTTGCAGATAGGTTGGGGGCTTTTCTTTTAAAGTCCAGCACTAGACACTAGATTCTTTCAAAAGGCTAATAGCCAGCACAATGAATCTTCCCTCCCAGTGGTTCTGGGCTTCCCCAAAGGTCTGGGGGCTTCCCCAAAGGTCTGGGAGCTCCCGGGGCAGCTGCCACACAGAGTCATCGAGGTATGTTGTGCTAGATCAGGAGTCAGGAACACCTGGATGCAAGTCCTGCCTTGAAGACTTTCTAGCTGACTGACCCTGAGCAAATCTCTGAACCTGAGATCCCTCATCAGTAAAAATCGAAATAATAATTGCCCACAGCTGCTAGGAGGTCCAGAGGAGAGGATGCTTATAAAACCCTTCCCAAACTCTGAAGTCCTTTGTAAACAGCAGCTCTTAGAAGGGCCTTGAGATGTGCTACTTAGTACCTATGTGTGCTCTTGAATAAGTCATTTCCCAATTCTGAAAGCTGGAATAATTGATTTCTAGGGTCGCTTCCAGCTCTAAATCTAATGATACTGAAAGCAGGAAGCAGCATGGGCCAGAGTCCAATGTCTTCTCACCAAGCAAATGACCTCTCCTGTTTTGTATCAGCCATCCCAATATATCTGATTTTAAAATCTGGTTATTGGGCACAAGTATATATGTTGTCTTCCCCTATTAGAATATAGCTCTTTGAAGGAGCTTTTGCTTTCTTGGACGTACATCCTCGGCACTTAGCACAGTGCCTGGCACAAAGTCAGGGCTTAATAAATGTTATTCCATTCCATCCTGTATCTTTCTCATAGAACAAAAGCCTGAATTCATAATCAAAACCATAGAATTTCAGACTTGGAGGGAGCCTTGGGGCCCATCTCATCCAATCCATCCAAGAATCTCCCAGTTGCACATCTTTCCCAAGAAATGATTGCCCAGCCTTGGCTTGAAGACACAAGGAAGAGACCACTACCTCCCCCGGCCACCCAATGGAGCCCAAACGGCTCCGAAATATAGTCTGGAAACAGTGCTCTATGATTTCCACCCACTATTCATCATTCTGTCTCCTAGGGCCAAGCAGAACAAAGCTAACCCCAGTCCTACTAGTAGCTCTGAATTTGAACACAGGTCTTTCCATCTCTGTCACAGGTCTAGGACCTACCCATGAACAATTCCCATTTCTTTAAGTATGGATGGCTTGTCAAATCTTTTGTTCATAGTAATGTTGGGAATAGGCTGTGCAAATATGATTAGCCCCATTTCATAAATGTTGAAACTGAGGAACTGAAAGAAGGAAGGAAACAACAAATAGTCATAGTACCTACTAAGTACTTTACCAATAATATTACATTTAATCCTTACAAGACACTTGGGAGGCAGCTTTTATTATTATCTCCATTTTACAGTTGAGGAAATTGAAGCAAGCAGGTTAAGTGACTTATCCAGGGTCATTCAGCTAATAAATGTCTGAGACTGGCTTTGAACTCATCTTCTTGACTCCAGATCCATCGTTCTCACTGCTGTATCACACGGGTGTGGTCTTCTAAGTGGCAAAAAAAGTGGAGCAAGAACTAGAAAGAGTTCCAGATTTAGAGCCTGAGTTCAAATCTTATACTTGTATAACTTTGAACAATTCATTTTATATTTCTTTTCCTTCTCTGTGAAATGAGAAGGTTGTTCTAGATGGCCTCTAAGGTCCCTTCCAACTGTAAGTCTAAGGTGCTGTCTTCCTACTATTGGGCATTGGGGCATCCCACCTCCAAGCCCCCCATTCCTCTCCCTGAGCCATCTCATTCTGAGAGATCTGCCTGTTTCCACACTCTCTCTGTGCTCCTCCAGCGCCGGTTGGGTGAGTCCTTTCTAGAGCGGAGCAGCAATCTGTTGGTGGTCCATTGCAGCAGTTTTTGGAAATGTGTCTGATGGATGCTCTTAAAGGCAGAGGCAGCCAAGAGCCGCTTGGAGGATTTGGTGCAGTTCCCAGGCCCTCTCCTGCCTAGCAACACCAACACCTCCACTCTTTCTGCACCCAAAGCAGCATGTAAGCATATGGGATTTTTGAGAAAAAAAAAAGTCCTCTTCCCTGCTTCTTCCCTCTCCCCTCCCTCATGGGACTTTAATTGTGTGAAAATGGAGGGAGACAAGAAGAAAAAAAGAATGAGACTTGCCTGTGACTTGTCCATGGTCACTCAGTTCCATGGAAGGCAGGGATGAACTGGTGGGAGTCTCTACTTCCCAATGGGTGACCAAGTGGTTAGAGCATAAGCCTAGAGTCAGAAATTCCTGAGTTCAAATCTGGACTCAGGCACTCAGTAACTATATGATCCTGGCCAAGTCACTGTTTACCTCAGTTTCCTCATCTGTAAAATAAGCTGGAAAAGAAAATGGCAAACTCCTCCAGTATCTTTGCCAAGAAAAGGGGTCCCAAAGAGTCAGACATGAATAACAACTTCTCCAAATTGGATCCAACTGTTTGGATAAAGCCATTTTCTTATTCTGCAGAAGGACAAATGAAAGTCAGGCAGATGACCTAGAATCCAAGAGAATTGATGTAGGAAGACACCACAGAGGTCAGAGGATGGAGAGTTAGAGAAATTGTGCTCAGTTTTTTTCTGTGTAAAATGAAAGGGTTGGATTAGATGATCTTTTATATTTTTTCCATCTGGGACTGAAGTTCCCTTCCAGCTCTGACATCCCTTATTCTAAGGTTTCTCTCCCAGTTCTGAAGTTCCATGTTCTAAGGTTCCTCCCAGCTCTGACCTTTTGTGTTTGGTACTCTCTACTCTCTGACCTTGTATGTTCTAAGGTCCCTCCCAGCTCTGACCTTCTGTATTCTGAAGTCCCTTCCATCTCTGACAATCCCTTTTCTAAGGTCGCTCCTAGTTCTGACCTTCTGTGTTCTAAGGTTCTTCCCAGATCTAATCTTGTGTGTCCCAGCTCTGACCTTGTATGTTCTAAAATCCTTCCTAGCTCTAATCATGTGTGTTCTAAGTCTCTTCCCAGTTCTGACATTTCCCTGTTCTAAGGTCCCTCCCAGACCCCATTTTTTTGTGATCTAAGGTCCTTCCCAGCTCTGACCTTGTATGTTCTAAGGTCCCTCTCAGCTTTGACCTTCTATGTTCTAAGGTCCCTCCCAGCTCTGACCTTCTGTATTCTGAAGTCCCTTCCATCTGACATTCCCTTTTCTAAGGTCCCTCCTAGTTCTGACCTTCTGTGTTCTTCCCAGCTCTAATCTTGTGTGTTCTAAGTCTCTTCCCAGTTCTGACATTTGCCTGTTCTAAGGTCCCTCCCAGATCTGATTTTTTGTGTTCTAAGGTCCTTCCCAGTTCTGACCTTGTATGTTCTAAGGTCCTTTTATGCTACAATTCTCCTTTCTGCTCTAACACTCAATGTCCTTTGTCCCAAAGGACCCTGCGGGCTCTTACGTTTTCTGCCCTGTGCTCTAAGATACATCCAGTCCTCAGTTCTCTGATTTTCCTTTGCCCTGAATCAGCTTGTCCTGGGCTCCAAAGTTGGTGCAGCTGTTGGTTCCCTACAGGAAAATGGGGGAGTAGCACCCTCTGTTGGCAAATCCTGAGCATAGCTCCTGTTGCCAGAAAGGCTGGCCAAGGGGGAGAGAAATCTGGAAGACCCTTCTTCTTGGGACTCTGGCACTCTTATCCCGAGTTTCCTAGACTTGGCTTTGTGAGTCCCATGTGCTGTTTGGACATCAGGAGAGCAGCTTTCCCAACTCTCTAAGAAGGCACTTTAGAAGATTATCAATCGCTGAGAGTTTTATAAAGCCCACCACATCCAAAATTTCCTCTGAGCCTGTGAGGGGGAATTCTACAGGTATTTTTGTGTTTGTTTTATAGATACGCCCATCCTTGGAGTGATTATCAAGCCCTCTCTCCCTCTCTTCCTCCCCCCCTGTTTTTAAACATTAATGAATTTATTCAATATTTTTATTTTCCCTCAGTTACATTTAAAACAATTTTTTACATTTGTTTTTAAAACTTTGAGTTCCAGCTCCTCTCCCTTATCCCCACTCCCAGCCCTCATTAAGAAAGCACATGTGAAGTTATGCAAAACATTTCCATAAAAGTCATGCATGAAAGAAAACAGATTTCTCCCCCCAAAAAAAACCCTCAAGAAAAATAAGAGATAGAAAGATAGAGAGAGATGGAGAGACAGACAGAGACAGGGACAGAGAGAAAGAGAAAAAAAGAGAGAGACAGAGAAACAGAGAGACATACAGAAAGAGACAGAGAAAAAGACAGACAGAAACAGAGACAGAGAGACAGAAAGAAAAACAGAGAGAGAAAAAGAGAGAGCACTTCAATCTGCATTCAGACATAATCAGTTCTTTCTCTGAGTATGGATAGTATTTTTCATCATAAGTCCTTCACAGTAATCGTGGATCACTGTCCTGATGAGAATAGCAAAGTCACTCATAGCTGATCATCCCAGAACAACGCTGTTGCTTTGTACACAGTACTTTTCACTTTGAGTTCATGGAGTACTCTCCAGGATTTTCTGAGAGCATCCTGTTCATCATTTCCCATAGAACAATAATATTCCATCATAATCACATATCCAATTTGTTCAGCCATTCAAAATGACTTTTCCAAAGTGTGTCTGTCCATGCTACTCTCTTGCTCAATAAACCCCAAGGGTTTCTTATAAAGTTCAAGACAGGTATAAGGTCTCTCTCTCTGATTCTCTATCTCTCTGTCTCTGTTTCTCTGTCTTTGTCTCTCTCTGTCTCTCTGTGAGTCTCTGTGTGTCTCTGTCTCTCTGTCTCTCTCTCTCCTAATGAAAGTACTTCACAACTGGAATCCTTGTTATTTTTCTAATCTGACTCTCTTCTCCTGTCCTGGTGCTCTGTGGTTCTGTCGTGTGGGGCTCCTTTGCCCGGCACACTCTGTCTCCATCTCTATTTCCCATTCCTGCAATACTCTTCCCCCCAGCTGCCAGCCCTTAGAATTTTTGGCTTCCTTTGCTTCCTCCCAGAGACTTATGATTTCTTCCTCCCGGAGGCTTCTGGTTTCTTCCTCCCAGAGAATTCTGATTTCTTCCTCTTGGAGGCTTCTGGTTTCCCCCTCAACTGTTAATGAGAATCTTTCCCTCTAAAGATATCTTCTGTCCACTTTGCTGTTAACTTGTTTGTTCTGTTAGATGCATGTTATCTTCCTTAGCATGGAAGCTGCTTGAGGGCAGGGGCTGCCTTTGCTTTTTCTCTGTGTCCCTAGTGCTTAGTCCAGTACCTGGCCCATGGCTTCTGTGGAATAAATACTTGGTGACTGGTTGAAATCGGGAGACACTCAGGCTCCCATTCATGCTGAAGTAGCATCAGCTAGGGGATTTTAATCCAAATCCTCCTGAATTCAAGTTGAGGAGGGCCTAACTGAAGTTTTTGGTCTCTTGGGGATAGAGATGCTTGCCTGCTGCTTCTCTCCCCAGGAGTCTGTGCTCCCTTTCTGACTCCAATTCCAAGGATTTCTCTTCTAAAAGGTAAAGCAAATGTCTTATTGGCCCTTCTCTCTCCCAGCAAAATGTCTTGCACCAAGTAGGCATTTAATAAATGTTCACTCCACCTTCTATAGGACTTTCCTTACAACAGCTCTGTGAGATGTGGAGTGCAATGATTCTTATTCCCAATTGTCATCTGAGGAAACAGAGGCACAGGGAGGTTTAAGTGTCCACAGTCACATATCCGAGAACTGGGAACATAACTGGAAGTTTCAGCCTTCTTTCCACCATCCTACTTGTGTCTCAGGAAATTTTGTTCAAGCCAGACTTTGCTTAGTCTTAGAACAGCTTTTTAGGGAAGAGGAGTTGGGGGCGAGGGGAATTGTTTCTACCCTTCAGCAGAATGTATCCCAGGGCTAAACGCTCCAGCTCATGATGGAGAAAACCTGTCAGTTCCTGGTAGATGGGGGT
The DNA here is from genome assembly GCA_023553655.1 of Myrmecobius fasciatus. Classification (NCBI taxonomy): domain Eukaryota; kingdom Metazoa; phylum Chordata; class Mammalia; order Dasyuromorphia; family Myrmecobiidae; genus Myrmecobius; species Myrmecobius fasciatus. The sequence continues at coordinate 134,495 of JAJPUD010003430.1, forward strand.
GACTTTCTTTGAAAACTAGACGTGATCCTCTTCTTGGCTGCCATTTTTGCTTAACCATTTTCTCTACCCTTTCTTTGGGAACCAGTGAAGACGTTGTTGGGTACTCGTTGAGCAAAGGTAGAATGAGCAGCCTTTGGTCTGAATTCAGATCCCTACTTGGCTACTTTGGTGATCCTGGCACTTTAGGAAGTATAGAGCATGGATGAAAGTGTCTATGGGGAGCCAATCCTTGGGGAAGGGGCCTGGTTTCAGGTCATGGTGGGGAGTAGGGCTGTTTCTGATCATGTCAGTACTGTATGGTAACCAAGTATTCTAATTGGCTGGTTAGATGCTGGGATGGCAGGGGTTCCTGAGCAGGAGCTAGGTGTGTATACCTAGCACACAACCCAGCATCATTCATTCCCTTTTCCTCTGAAGCTTGCATGAAGCAGGATTACTCTTTAAAGCTGGTCTTGTTAGTCCTGGAGGGGGAAATTTGTAGACCTGCCTGTGGAGGCCGTGAGTGTGAATGGCTTCCTCTGACTGAGTCTAATCTTTCCTAATCCTTGGTGAATGAGTGTTCTCCTAAGGTAGAAGCAGCCAGGTGATCTGGAGAGTTTGGAGATGCAGAAGCCCCACTGGTAGTTATAGCTAAGTAATAATAATATTATTAATAATAATTAATACATATTAATTGTCAGAAGCTCCATTAATAATTACAGCCAAGTAATCCTGAGACTTATGGATCTTCCTGACTCCCTATTTGTCTCCCCCACCCCCTACCCTTTTCATCTTCTTTTTATACATTATCTAATTAGATTGTGTTTAAGGGCAAAGACTGTCTCCGCTTTCTTTGTATCCCCAGTGCTTAGTACGATGCCTGGCATACAGCAGGTGCTTAATTAATGCTTATTGACTAGTGACTAGGTGCTCATAGCCACCTGATTCTCCCAACTAGCTCTAAGTGTTCCTATTTCATCTAAGTCATAAAGAAAAATAGAGCTTCAGTTGGAATGGACTGCCCTTTTTGTATACCCATTCAATTCTAGCCCAGCAGTCTGCCATCCTGCCACCTCCCCGCCATCATTTCTGCCAGTTTAGTTATCACATAATGCTGGCCCTTCCGTCACACATGGTTGGAAAACATCCCCATACCTCCCCAACCCTGTACCCTGGATAGGCAGTTTCTTGAGAAGGGAAGTGAACAATCACCTGCTAGGTGCCTTTACAAACATTATCTCATTTAATTCCACAACAATCCTGGGAGGTAGAGACTATTATTATTCCCATTTTACAGTTGAAGAAACTGAGGCAGGCAAAGATTGAGTTGACTTGTCCAGGGTCATACAGTGTCACTCAAATTTGCACTCAGGTCTTCCTGATTCCAGGCCCAGTGTTCTATTCACTGAGCTATCTTTCTGCCCACCTAGTTCTGGGAGGTTAGAGGGAATATATCGAGATGCATCAAGGGCAGACTCTTCCTAGTCTTGTCCCCTATGATGCATGGAGAAGAGAAGAGGAATAAAGTACCTCCCTGTACTTACAAATGCTTTCAATCAGTCAACAAGCATTTATTAAGCTATGATTTTTGGAGGCAACTAGAGAGACAAAGATGACATGGTCCATGCAGACTTCTCCCCTTACCCAGAGGCCACTTCTCTTTCCAGCTATGTCATAGGTCTCAGGGTTAGAAGGGTCCACAGAGATCATTCTCATCCAATTCCTTATATTTTTCACCTGGAGGTCCTGAGATGCTCATGGTAAATTAGTGGTCAAACACTGGCCACCTTCCATGCCCGTGGTAGGGGAGGAAAGCCCGGGGCAGGTGGTCCATTCCAATACCTGGATTGGTAAAAGGATGGTCAATGGACTAATCCCCTCCATTGTGAGATCCGCCCAATCCTGTCAATCTCTTTCAAAGGTGAGAATTACTTGGTTTTCTGTACCTGCCTTGAGCCAACTGGGTGCAGTTTTTTGTTAATGGGGTTCTCTGTGGGTAAGGGATTACTTAAGCAGGAAAGGCAGGACACCTTATACAATGCTTGTGTCATCAGCTACTAGAACCTGAATGAATGAACAATGGGAAAAGCCAGAGTCATCTTCCCTCATGGACCCCCTTGGATTGGCCTGAGTTCAGCCCTCACTGGGTTCTCACCTTGCAATGGGGACAGTCTGGGGGCTCAGTGCCAGGCTTGGGCACCTTGCATTAGGTTACATGTTAGGGATAAAGGGGGTATTCAGATGACGGGGAAACGTATTTGACTCTATGGGCACATATGGTGATGAATGGCCTTTGTGAGGTCTGGGAATCCTTGCCTCCTGCCAACACCTGGCTTCAGGGAGCCCAAAGGATGTGTTTTAGAAAGAGCCCTGACCTCAGAGGCAGAGGGAGGAGCCCAGAGAATTACCATGCAGCATTAATGATGTCCTTTCCTCTTCCAAAGCCTCAGTCTCCTCATCTGTAAAATAGAGCACATCCTAGATAACCTGGAGGGCCTTCTCCATGGCCATAATTCTGTTTGAGCTTGGTAACTCTAGGCAAATTTTTGGACTTCTTCAAACTTTTTTTTATGTCTGAAAAACAAGGAGACTCTTGAGATGTAGACCTGGAAAAGACTTTAGAAATCAGCTAGTCCTATCTTTTTATTTTATAAGTGAGGAAACTGAGGCTCAGAGAAGAGAACCTACTAACCTAATGCCACTTAGAACATAAATTGAAGAGTGGGAATTTGAACCCAGGACCACTGACTCCAAATTTACCTGTATAGTTACAGGGCATTGAAGCCCTTCTTTAGGCTCCATTTTGTCTTCTGTAAGAGCAGTAGGGAGAGTGAAGGGCATCCCAGGATATAGAGAGAAATGGGACAAACCTTACAGGATTTCTAGTTCATTGTATAGCCTTTGCATCCCAGCCACACTGAGTAAGAGTCTCTTGGCACTGAATAGAGCTAATATTAAAGTGAAGAAAGAGGCAGAGAGAATGAGACAGACAGACAGACAGAGACAAATAGAGAGTCAGAGACAGAAACAGACAGAGAGACACAGAGAGGGACAAAGTAGAGACAGAAATAGAGAGACACAGAAACAGAAACACAAAGGGGCAAAGAGAGATATAGAGAGGGACAGAGACAAAGAAAGGGAAAAAAGAGAGGAGGGTGACAAGGGCATAAATTTGGAGCTGGAATAGAACTCCTTATTTTTCAGATGTGGAAAGCCCTTCCCAGAGAGTATGTTACTTGCCCAGAATCACACAGGGAGCATTCAAAAGGAGATGCCAGTACTGTAGGTCAGCTGTCAAGATGGAGGGGAATGAAGCCTTATATAATGGACATCATACTCTGACTTAGAGTTAGGAAGGCCCAGGTTCAGGTGTCTCACCTGATTATCACCATGAGCAACTCACTTTCTAAAAAAGCCTTAGTTTCCTTGTCTATAAAGTTGAGGAGGTTGGACTTGGTGACTTCCGAGTTTCTTTCCCGTTCTTAGTCCCATGGACTGACATGGCTCCCAGCAGCACTGGCTACATGTTCTTCATTATATGTTCTAAGGCTTCTTGAGTTCCAAGAGTCTCCACTATAACATGAGATGTCAATCAAGAAAGAGGAGGTAGAAATGGAAAAGGAAAACTGAGAAATGGCAGATTGTGAGGGCTTGGGGTCTTTTAAAGGCAAGTTTCTTAGGACTCATGTTCTATCAAATCCCAGAAATAAAAACTTTTAAAAATTATTCCACTGAATTCTCTCTGGTTTCAGAGAGAAAACACATTTAGCATGTTAATTTGGGAGTTACTGTTTTCCATAATAGGATTACACAGAGAACCACAGAATGTCAGAGCTAAAAGGCATTTTAGACATTATCTGGTCCAATATTTTCCTTTTTCTTCTTTTGTGGATGAGGAAACTCAGGCCCAATGTTGTCAAAAGATGGGGAAGGGGGGGAGAGGGAGAGAAGCAAATATGTATTAAATGCAGGTATTGTACTAAATGTAGGAGGTGAGGATAGGAATAGTAAAAAAACAAACCAAATTAAGAAGCAGCTCTTGTTTTGGAAAAAATCATATTCTAATGGGGAAACAACAGGTAGGAAGAACCACATTCTGAAGAGCTTCTATCACCGAAAGGAGGAGTTTTTGTTTGACACTAGGAGGTAAGAGGGAGCTACTAGAGACTGTACTACAAGGCAATAGCATAGTCAGACCTATGGAAAATCATATGGACAGTCATTTGACTTCTGGGGGCTACAGTATCCTCAACTGTAAAATGAAAGATTCTATACCAGTTCTAGATAAATGAGCCTGTGAAATCCATCCTCTCCTCCTCTCATTTTAATTCCCACAAGGAAATTGGGGTTCTGAAAAGGTTAATGATCTATCAAAAGACATGCAAGGAGAAAGCAGCAGAGAAGGCTAATGCTACTGTATCGAAGCAGACTCTGAAAGCTTTGGCTCTCTGGAAGGGAACTGTTGGATGGGATTCAGTGGAGAAATAGGTACAGGGCGCAGCCAGGTTAAAGGCATGGCAATGGTAAAACACTTAGCAGTGTTGGCTCATAGTAGGTTCTTTAAAAATGTTTGTTTCCTTTCTTCCTTTGTTAGAGTTTCAAAAGATGGGAAGGAAATCTACATGTGAAGAGAGAGAGGAAAGGAGACACTCCTGACAGGAGAAATTGCCTGAATAAAGACTTGGAAGTGGAAGAATATAATAAACTAGAAAAATCACTAGTTCTATGGTATCTAGCTCTCTCTTTTCTGATAAGGAGCCTCTGTGAATTTAGCTAGGCTGATTTGCAACTAGCTCTCCTTGGAGGAAATTCTCCAAAGCCTTTCCAAGTCTGGTAGAGCATATGCTGCAGGGTTATTAAGAAGTTACCTGAGCTATTGTGCCGTTTCTTTCCTGGGATCCTCATTGAGCTGTGAATCTGTAGCTCAGTCCATCCTTGGCTCCCATTACAAACACTGCCCTCACCTGGGCATCTGTGGGAATAGAAGAAATCGAAATTCTCTGGACTATTTCAAATCTGCAAGGTTCTTTTCTGGCCAAAGTTGGACGAGTCAGGAAATAAGAGGAAGAAGGAAACCTGGTCAAGGTTAAAACTGAGACTTCTCTTTCTCTTGACCCCTATCTAGATTGTTCCTTTAGGAATTTTACTGGAAAACTACACTTGCCCCAATTCCAGACAGATTCCCTAGAGAGTGATTCAGACACACTTTATTTTTTAAAATTTTTATTAAAGCTTTTTATTTACAAAACATATGCATGGGTAATTTTTCAACACTGACTCTTGCAAAACCTTCTGTTTCATTTTTCCCCCTCTTCCCCCCCCAGATGGCAAGTAGTCCAATACATATTAAATATATTAAGATATACGTTAAATCCAATATATGTATAAACACACACACACACACACATGTATACAGTTATCCTGCTGCACAAGAAAAAAGCAAATAAAGAAGGGAAAAAACCTGAGAAAGAAAACAAAATGCAAGCAAACAATAACAGAAAGAGTGAAAATGCTATGTTGTGGTTCACACTCAATTCCCACAGTCCTCTCTCTTTATGTAGATGGCTCTCTTCATCACTGAACAATTGGAACTGGTTTGGATCACCTCATTGTTGAAAAGAGCCACCTCCATCAGAATTGATCATTGTATAGTCTTGTTGCCTGGTTCTGCTCATTTCACTCAGCATCAGTTCATGCAAGTCTCTCCAGGCCTCTCTGAAATCGTCCTGCTGGTTGTTTCTTACAGAGCAATAATATTCCATAACATTCATATATCATAACTTATTCTTCCATCCTCCAATTGATGGGCATCCACTCAGTTTCCAGTTTCAGAAACACTTTAAATGACAAAGGCTTTGCATTGTGTTCCTCAAGAATGGATACCACTGTTAGGTGGTTTATAAGCTCAGATTTAGGAAGGTGAGACTATAGTACTGATTAGGGTTCTGGTTAGTCAGTACCGTCAAATATAACTGAGTAGATAACTCAGCAGGTCACAGAAGACATCTGACTATTAATCAGATAAACAGAATAACCCTGGGGAAACAGTTACACATGGAACAGATAGTAATGCCAACTCTCACCATTACAATGTGCACTTTACATGTAATTGTGTATTTGTTGATACATGTATTAACTTCTGGATGCTTTAGTTTTATTATTTTTTCTCTTTGATACATTTATTTTTGTTTTTAGCATCATGCATGTATAGTTTGTTAGTTATGCTTAATTTGTAGTTAGCTATGGACACATAACCTGGCTATTTTGCATAATCTGCCAATTGTTATGATGACATCAATATATCAGTTATTTGAGCAAGATTTGACTTACTGCCTAGTGGAGGGAGGGGAACCAAATCAGCAGAGACCTTGAGAGCTGTGTTTCTTCCCACACTGGGAAGGGAGAAGGTTCTCTGGTATCAGCCCTTCAAGGCAGAGTTTTTCCTCCTTAAAATGGGAATTCAAATCTTCTAGAAACAGAAGAGTTTTAATAACCATATTTAATTATGAGTGGTACCACTCAGAGTATCCATGGTTTGGGATTTTTTTTTCCAGTATGCAATTGGAAATTTCAAGAGGGAAAGCAAATATCAAAACTGAGAAGGAAGGAATATAAAGATGGAATTGAGTCCCATATAAAAGCATGAAGAGAGCTCAAATTATTAAGTGATGAGTTAGGCAGGAGAGTTCAAATGAAGGTAGACCTGAACTGAGGTAGAGAAGGAAGTTATCAAGAAAAGTCTATGTGAACTATAATAATAATCTTTTGTTCCACTACCCAAACATTTCCAGTAAATTGAATTTTGCCTCAATTGCAAAGAGGCTGAGATTTAACTAGAGATAAATAAATTTAGGCAGAAAACCTAATGTTTGCCTAAACATTAAGAATTTTCTGAAGTAGGTGCTCAAGACAATTGTAATCAAATTAATAACTTCCCCACTAATTTCCTAAAGCTAAAGAGGAGGGAACCACATTAGACCTTAGGACATTATATTGCCCTGATGCTTGAAATGAGCTTATTTTTTTAAGCAAATGTGGCACTATTAGTATTATTACTATCTGTATGATCAAGTCCCTTGAACTCTTTCCTATCTTCACAATAAGTGCTTTGGAGTAGATCATCTCTAAGCTCCTTTCTAGCTCTAAATCCATGATCCAAATAGCTATATTCAGATATGAGTATGTGTGTGGGGGTGTTGATACATATATCACTCAACACTTAGTCTTTATTCTCTCTCCTGGAGAAACAATGTAGCCTAGTGGATAGGGAGCTGTCCTTGGAATAGGAAAAGCTAGGTTCAAGTTTCAAACCTCAGTGACTGTGTAGTCAGTTATTGGGTAAAAGATTTAACTTCTCAGCTCCAACAACCTTGGAGATCTTTGGAGATCTGTACTGGGAAGGATTCTTTCACTGAAAGTTCCTTAAACTGATGATATCATAGGTACCCTCCTCTTCCTCCTTTTCATTATCTCTTTATTCCACTTGCACATCTGGCAGTTTGACCGAGCTGATCCCTGCTGGGGGCGCAGGGAGCGATAATATCTATATCTATCTATCTATCTATCTATCTATCTACACACACAATGTCCTTTAAGGTTGACAAAGGTCTTTTCTTGGGAATGTGGGACTCAGAGAGCAGTGGGTGCAGTGGAAAGCAAGGCGAATTCGGCACAGGGGGATTTGAGTGACCATCCTGTTCTTCCCCTGTCTGGGTCTCAGTTTCCCTAGCTGTAAACACGGGAGATGATCTGTAAGATTTGAATCAGCTGAGATGATCTGTGAGCTCCTTTCCACTTGTTTGTTCACGGTCACTCTCACGGTCGTGGTTACTCCGTTACTCTCTCGGATCGGGATTCGAACTTAGCTTTGACGAGTCTAACTCTGGGGCTCCAGCCTTTTCTCTCTCTCTCTCTCTCTCTTTTTTTCCAGCCTGGGGGCGGGGCAAGAGAGGGAGCCGGCCCTGGGGCGGGATGGAGAGCAGTCGGGCTGCGCTGGGAGCTGTCCAAGCTTGGCCGGTTGGGGCAGGCTGGCGCGCTCTCTCCCGGGATGTCTGGTCCAGGAGAAGGAGCTCCGCCCCAGGGCGCACGGGAAGCTTGGGAGGCTGGATGGAGAAGGGATGCAGGATGGATGGGGAAAGGAGGCCTGGAGTCCCAAGATCCCCTAGGGCCGGGCCTGAGAGCCGGGCTAGTGTGTATGGGCCGAGGCGGGGAGGATGCTGGGCTGGAGGGGCTTGGGAGGGCGGGACACACGCGTGCAGTCTTTTTATCCCGGGTTAGGCCAGCTGCACCCACACGCGGAGCCGTGTTTGACTGACACGGGCCAAAGTTATCCCGGAATAAAGGCTGCACGCATGTGCCGTCAACCCGGATGTGAACTGGCGGCCAGCCCTGCTCCCCAGCCCCCTCTTCCATCCCCCCATCCCACCTACCCACCCACCACCACCTTTTCTCCCGCGCTGGCCTTGGGATGCTGTCCTGGACCACTGAGGACGCAGGCAAATCCAACTCCAAGCCGTGCGGATCCGACCCGAGCCAAGCTACGGACTCCTGCTTCAGAGAGCTGAGAGAGATCGAGGAGACCGGGAGCCTTAGGGGACCAGGAGACTCCCCTTGCCCCAGCCTTCTCCTGGGGTCTGCGCCGAGCTGGGAAAGGGGCCCCAGGCCAAACTCAGGCCTCTTACTGACCGTTACAAATCAGCTTTTTTATTTTATTTTATTTTATTTTTTTATTTTTTAAACCTGATCCCAGAAACTAAGGTTTTTATAGAGTTCTTGATAGGGTGTCTTGGTTCAAGACCTTCCTTCTTCAAATGAGGAAATTGAGGCCTTGGGAGCTGAAGCTCCTTATTCAGGGTCATTCTCTAGCCAGCTAGTGTCAGTCAGCAGTGCTGGATTGTAAGGAGACCATAGGACTTTAAATTTAGAGACCACAGGGTGATCTAGCCCAAGCTAGCCTTCTTTTGCAGATGGGGCAACTGAGGCTCAGAGAGGTTGCCTAAATGCAACTGAAAACCATAGGATCATGATTTAGAGCTAGAAGAGACTTTAGATCTGACTCTCTTCTCAGAAGAGGACAGACAGAAGTAAAGGGATTGACCCAGACATACAGGTAGCAGAAAAAACCGGGATTTGAATTGAGATCCTATGATTTGGCTTTTTAAAGTGGGTTAGGGTTGTTTCTCTGACTTTCTGTTCCTTAGCCTGACTCCAACTTTCTTTCTTTCCATTTTTTCACTGAGTCCCACACAGGACCTTAAAACTTCTGACCCTCTTCTTCTGTGGCCCAGCTTCGTGCGTTCTTCTCCCAGGGGCACTATATCTGCCTTTAAAGAAGTTTCCCTACCCTCATCTCCTCCCTTTCAGCACCCTATTCAGTCCATCTCCCTCAGTTTCCTTTTCCTACCCTCAGATCTTTTTTTCCCATGCCCCTCACGGCTCCTGCGGCAGGGGAGGGTAAGAGGACTGGGGCAGCCCGGGGTGGGCGCATGGATTTCCGGGGCAGGAAATATGAGCGGGGAAGCAATTGGTCGGATCCCGAGGTAATGGAGCTGCTCCAGCTGTGGGCTGACAAGTCCGTTCAACTGGAGCTGGAGAGCTGTCTTCGGAACCAGCACGTCTTTAACCGGATCGCCGAGGTGCTCCGGGACAAGGGGATCCACCGCACGGGGGACCAGTGTCGGGAAAAGATCAAGAAGATGAAACTGGAATACCGGAAGATCAAGGACAGCAACAAAGGCAGTCGGGGAGGCCGCTCGTGGAAGTTCTACGAGGTGATGGACAGGGTTCTTACCAGCAGGCCTTCCATCGCCTACAACCCCATGATGGGGAATGTGGTCACTCAGCCCGAGGTACCCGGAGCCTTGGTTGAAAGTTACCATCATCACTTCACCCCTCCCAACCTCCCCTTTGGTCATTCCCAGCACCCACCAGAGCTGATGGAAATCAAGTGTGAGCAGGTGGACACCGATGAACAGGAGCCGACCCCTGAACCTCCCATCCCCATGATCTACCAGCCAACCTCCCCCAAGGACCAGCAAACAGAGCACAGCTTTCTGGAGAGGGGACAGAATGACTCCCCCCTGTCCAGGGCAGAAATTCCCATTGAAACCAGTATGTCACCTTCAGGTAGGGAGTTGACAGGGAGTGGGGAGGGTACATGGAATTCTCTGCTGTAAAGGAGAAAGGCAGGATGGGTGACTGACTGTCCATTATCCGGAACCTACTTTCCTAGACTTTTGGAGTATTGGAAGGGGTTAACCTCTGGGAGATCGATCCCATATGCTGGTCTTATCTTATATCCATCCCGATTGGGTTCATTGTAGAGGGGCAGGAGGGAGAGAGGGAATAAGGTTCTTCAAGCGCAGATCATAGGGTGTTTGGTGACTTCTAGAGCTGGAAACACCCTAGAAATCATCTTAACTCAGTAAAAGGTGTAATCTGTTCTAGGTCATACACCTAGTGTATGGAGGAACCAGGATTTGAATGAGGGAATTTAGTCATTGAGGAGGTCTGATCATTGTGGGGGAAGCCCTGGTGGTAAGAATGACTCACAGGGCAGCTATTTGGCGCAGTGGATAGAGCACCAGCCCTGAAGTCAGGAGGACCTAAGTTCAAATCTGGTCTCAGACACTTAACATTTCCTGGCTGTGTGACCCTGGGCAAGTCACTTAACCTCATTTACCTCAGGGAAAAAAATGGACTCACTGGGCTTAAGAAAACTGTCCTGTTGTCCTTCCCAAAGCATGCTGTCTTCCATGACCCATATTCCTATTCTGCCATTGCCTTCCTTCCCGATTCCTGCTACTTCCCTGATTCCAGATGTTAGCAAATCACCACCTTGTGTCTATAGAGAGCACCATACTTGGGATGTGAATGCCCATATGGAATCCCAGGTGATGTGCACAATGACCCTGTGAAGCACAAATCATGGCCTGCATTTAATAGATGAGAAAATGGAGGCAAATGAGAGGTTAAGCGATTTGTACAACCGAGTCACATTGTTAAGTGTTGCCAGAGCTGGGACTAGGTTCTCAGTCATCATTTCACTTTGCTCTCTTGCCTCCTGTACAAATCTTTATTTCTTCCTTATATTGCAGCAGCCCCCCATCCTAATCTCACTACCAAAAGTGAAAAAGGCTTGGGAGATGAGGGCATTGGGGTCTAATCCCAAGTCTCCTTGAAGTCTAACTGAATCAGCCATGGAGGGAAAGAATATGATTGACAATTTGCTGAGCCAACTTCATGCACATCTATCTGTATCTTCATCTGCCAAATAGGTTCCCTTTGGACAAGAGATAGAACTTGGCAAGAATCCTAGATATAGAGATGAAAGGAACCTTAGAGATAATGTAGAGCAACTTTCTCATTTTACAAAGAGGTAAACTGAGGCCAGATGTAATTTAAGGTCATAATGGGTAAAGAGGAGAAAAGATGGAATAGTCTTAAACTGAACTTTAAAAAAGCATCCATCTCAATATAGAAGCAGGTAGGGGTAGCACAGCAGATGGAGTGCTGAACTGGGAGTCTAAAAGATCTGAGTTCAAATACTGACTCAGAAACTAGCTGTCACTAATCTTGTGTCTCTCACCTCATTTGTAAAATGAGGGAATTGATATGTTCCTTTGATCCATTGTCTTTTGCATAGTAGGAAACAATAGCAACTTTATTGATTTTAAGTGCCTACTGAATGATAGATGTAGGGAATAAGCCATAAAGACAAAAGTGAAAGTGTTCCTTGCCCTCAGGAAGCTTATCATTTACTGGAAGGAAATATAAACCATAGAGAAGTAAATTCAGGCATATACAAAGCAATGTTTTTTTGGGGGAAGAAGCAGCAGTAACTGGTAAGGAAAAGGAAAGGATTCTTGTAGGACCTGGAGATAAAAAGAAGGAAGCAGTGTCTTTTAAGAATACAAAGACATAGGGCAGCTAAGTGGTGCAGTGGATAGAGCACCAGCCCTGAAGTCAGAAGGACCTGAGTTCAAATCTGGTCTCAGACACTTAACATTCCCTAGCTGTGTGATTCTGGGCAAATCTCTTAACCTCAATTGCCTCAGCAAAAAAACAAAAACAAAACAAACAAACAAAAAAACCAAAGGCACCTTGCTTGGAGTCAGGAAGTCCCATCTTCCTGAGTTCAAATCCAGCCACAGTCACTTACTAGCTATGTGACACTGGGTAAGTCACTTAACTGTTTGCCTCAGTTTCCTCATCTGTAAAATGAACTGGAGAAGGAAATGGCAACCAGTATCTTTGCCAAGAAAACTCATTGGAGTATGTTTAAAATGTATTTTTTGCACATTATCTCATTTTATCTTTATCATCAGCCCTAATAGGTAAATGCTATTATGACCTTATTTTATGTTGTTGTTATTGCTGTTGTGTATAGTTGTTTTTAGTCAGTCTGACTCTCTGTGATTCCATTTAGAGTTCTTTTGGCAAATACACTGGAATGGTTTGCCATTTCCTTCTGCAGCTCATTTGACAAATGAGGAAACTGAGGTAAACAGGGTTAAATGAGTTGCCCAGCATCATACAGCTAGTAAGTGTCTGAGGCTGGATTTGAACTCGGGGCTTCTTGATTACTAATCCCTCCCTCAATATTTTAAAGATTTAGACATTGAGTCTCAGAGACATAAAATAAGTAAGCTCATAGATGTAGCATAGGAGGGAACCTCAGATGTCAATTAGTCCAGGTACTGCTGCACCAAATAACCTTTTCTGGGGTTTGCCCAGCCCCGGGAGAGCTGCTTATTCCTGAGATGCCCAGGACCCCCCACTAAGCTAAAGGCTTTGGGATAGTGGGTGTGGAAAGAGCTCATGCCCTGGTGCCAGAGTAATGATTCCCTCTCATTCTTGCAGGTTTTAGTGACCCTAACCTAGCCTCCTCCTCCTCCCAGCTCCCAAGTGAAGGGCCCCAGCCTGATTTTCCCACTGTGCACCGGCTCAGGAGGAAGTGGAAGGGTTTGAGGGTCCGAGACCCCGTGGATGAACTGTTGCTGAAGGTGCTGACATCCCAGCAGGCCATGGAGGAGAGATTCCTGCATCTGGAGGAGCAGCGGGTACAACTGGAACAGCGACGCCTGGAGTTGGAACGGGATCACGAGTTCCGGATGTTCAGCATCTTTGCCCAGATGCTCGGCATCCTCAAGCCGGGAAGTGGGACCTCCCTTGGCCCGGCAGCCCCAATGTCTTGGCAGGGTTTTGGCTTGGCCCCCGAAGACCCCAAGAGAGCCAGAACGCCTCAGGGGCCAGAACAGTCATTTCCTGTCTTCTATGAGCTGAGTAACCTTGGGACCAAACACCCCCAGGGAAGCCCCTACCTCTCCACCCGAGGGAATAACATCAAATTCAAACATGGTATCACGGAGGAGGGCAATGCAGCCTACTATGCTGACAAATATGATGAAGACAAGAACCCCAATGTGAGTATGACTGAGGATGAAGCTGGTTTGGAGGGATCCAACAGAGAACAGTGAGAAGAGCCCTGTTCCACAGTCATGGAACCTGGGTCCTCTGCTGCCCCTGATGCTTACTAACTCCTGTGATCCTTCTGGGGCTCAGTTTCCTTCTCTGTAGGATGATGGGTAGGCTAGATGGTCTTTGAGATCCTTTAAAACTTTAGATTTGAGATCCCATGGATCCAGTTAGTGCCCTGTCTTACCGAGGGGGAATCTTTTAATTCTGCTTCCAGGTCATAGGATGGAAGTCACAAGTGGGTTTCTAGTTCAGAATGTCTCAGCCTAGTTCCTGGAAAACTCAACTGGACTCTGATATCAGTCAAGCACTGTGCAGGAGACCCGAGGGCTTTGTACTTTGCTTTGGCCTTCCACTTGGGGAATCATTTATTCTTCTTACTGGCCATCCCCATCTCATTCCAAAAGAAGATCCCCCTACAAAACAGGAGACTACAATTCCTCTTCAGAACCAACAGTGATTCCATTTTCTCCCTCCTTCCTCTAGGGCATCATTAATTTTGGGATTAGTGAGAACAAGCTCTGCTTTGATCTGTTGTCCAAACGGGTAAGCATGGCCCCAGGCGTCCCTTTCTTTCTGTCCAGGTTGGCTTCAAAGGTCCCAAGTAAAAGGAAGACAGAAACAGAGGTTAAAGACAGGAGGCCTTTTGATCATTGCTACTAGGCAATCAAGAAGAAAAGCAGTAAGGTAATAGAGGGGATAGGGAGCTAACTTCAATGTCAGGAGGATCTGAGTTCAAATTCCAACTTGGACACATACTGACTTTGTGATCCGGGGAAAGGCCCTTAAACTCTCAGTGTCCAGATCTCTTTCAAAGACTTTTAAATTGTGGAAAATTGATGATCTGCATTGATAGAGGGAGTTTTCCCAATTGTGGCTTCTTACACCAATGAAATCACAGGTACGGATCCCGTCTCCCTTCTCACAAACAAAAAGATGTGGGTCTGAAAGGCAACAGCTATTGCCAATAACTTTGATGTGGGTACCACCTTCTCTCCAGACCCTATCCCCAAGATTTATGACCAGTCTCTAAAGTCAGAGCTAACCCAGGTTTTTGGACTGGTTTTCCTAAATAAGCCTCTGTATTTTAGAACTGACAGAAGGGAATGCAAGAAAGCCAGGAGTGACTGCTTTGTGGCAGAGCATTATGGTACTGGGGAGTCTAGCTAATTTGATAGCCTTCTTCATGTGGCTATATTTATGTTACCCTGTGCTGTGGGTGTGCCTCAAAGAATCATGGGAAGCAGTATATACTAAATATCCTAAGAGAAACCAGAGAATTGAATAGTAATGATTGTGCTACAAGATTTGACCCCTCCTTCCCTGTGTCCTTGGGCAGGCTTGGATCAGTGCTTGCAACACCCTGGAAGTAAGAAAAAGTAAGCTCCTCCCAGGTTGGATGTCTGGAAAGTATCATCAGCCAGTTTTGGGGTTGTTATCTCTTTGTAAGAGGCAAGGGCATTTGTAAGAGGCAGGCAGCATGGCTGAGGGGTACAGAGGAGCCTATGGTATTCATTGATAATGTCAGCCTTTGTGTGCAGCCTATGTATCTGGGGCTGACACCTGGGTGGCTCACCTGGGTGGACTGTTTACTGGAGGACATCCTTAGGACCATCTTCCTTTTTGCCAACAGCTGAGTCAGAGTGATATGCATCACATCGAACCTTCCTTACTGCAGTATCCAGAATGGAGGGGACACATGTTGTAAGTAGTCCAGGGTTCTGTCCTGCTAGCATTCAAAGGCTGGCCAAGGTAAGTGGAGGGGGCATTGGGGAAGGGGTAAAGAGTGAGATATACTGGACTGAACCTTGACTTAAAATAAAAAAATCCTTTCAAGTTCTGGGCTTCCTGTTTCCCACTAGGGGAACTAGTGAACACTGCTCATCTTTGAACCTTAAAAAAAATAGTAGGTTGGAGCAAAATGGAGAAAATATTTAAACTTGTTAGATTTTTTTTCGATTTTGAAGCGTTAGACAGTCAGCCATGGTGGGGCTGTTAAAGAGCTGGCTTGAGAACTGGAAAGAACTGGACCAGATTTACTGGTCATGTGATCCTGGACAAGTTACTGATTAATATCAAAAGCAACCCACCAGTATCAACTGAGTCTGAATTAGTGGGAGGATTTTTTTTCTCCCTTTGTATTCCTTATTTAATAAACATTAGTATAATTAATAAAAATAACACTCAAAAAATAAGAAAACATCTCAAGTTTCAAATTTGGGGATTTGAACACCTTTAATCATAGAAAAGAAGGATTTCATTTGAAAGATCCTCATGTGGAATAGGGATTAGCCTTGTTTTTCTTAGTCCAAGGGAATAGAATTAGGAGATGCATATTTCTTTTTTTTTTTTTTTTTTTTGGAAAAATTATTTTTATTAAAGCTTTTTAATTTTCAAAAGCTATGCATGGATTATTTTTCAACATTAACCCTTGTGAAACCTTGGGTTTCAATTTTTCTCTCCCTTCCCCTCACCCCGTCCCCTAGATAGCAAGTAATCCCATATGTTTTTTTTTTTTTTTTTTTAATTTTTATTTTATTTGAATAACATATGTGTGGGTAATTCCTCAACAATAACCCTTACATAGTTTTCCGCCACAAATTTTTCCCCCCAACTCCCCACCCCTCCCCCTAGATGGCAGGATATCCACTACATGTTAATCACGTTAAAATATTGGCAAATCGAATATATGTATACATACTTCCAAACTTATCATTGGTGTGCAAGAAAAATCTTATCCACACGAACGATATATCAGATAAAGGAAACACAATGTAAGCAAACATCAATCAAGGAGTATGAGAATGTTATGTTGTGGTCCACATTTCGCATCCCTCTCTCTGGGTGTATATGGCTCTCTTCAGTGAACAATTGGAGGTGGTTTGAAACATTTCATTGTTGAAGAGAGCCATGTCCATCAGAATTGATCGTCATATAGTACTGTTGTTGCTGTGTATAATGATCTCCTGGTTCTGCTCATTTCACTCAGCATCAGTTCATGTAAGTCTCTCCAGGCCTCTCTGAAATCGTCTTGCTGGTCATTTCTTACAGAACAATAATATTCCATAACATTCATATACCATAATTTATTCAGCCATTCTCCAATTGAAGGGCATCTATTCAATTTCCAGTTTCTAGCCACTACAAAAAGGGCTGCCACAAACATTCTTGCACATGTGGGGCCTTTTCCTTTCTTTATGATTTCTTTGGGATATAAGCCCAATAGAAATGCTGCTGGGTCAAAGGGTATGCACAGTTTGATAACTTTTTGAGCATAGCTCCAAATTGTTCTCCAGAATGGCTGTATCCGTTCACAGCTCCACCAACAATGCAAGGAGATGCATATTTCAATAGGACACAAAGAAAAAACTTCCCACCAAATAGAGCCAGGACTGTGCTGGTAAATATTTAACAACCAGGCTCTCCAGGAGGAATAACAACATCATAAAACAATTTATGCATACACACACATACACACATTTTTCAGTTTAATTTACATTATTAACTTTTTCTCCATCATTTTCTTTTTCCTTTTTCTTTTAATAAAATTCTCAATTTTATACTTAAATACAAAATGAAAAAAGAAAAAGGAAAACACACCCCTGTACACAGTAAAACAGAAGAGAGAATTCAATATAAAGCAATACATTTCCATTTCAAGAAAACCTATATCATAAATACTATATATTGTTTTTAAAGCTGCCCAGCTTTTTTTTTTTTTTTGCTTTCTTGTTGATTTTATTTTGTTCTCTGTTTTTTACTTTATTTTTCCCCTCCATGTCCCATGCACATATTTAAGAAGACTATAATTAAGTAAGGATATATGTTCATACACATAGATTTCTTTTTTTTTTCTTGCTTTTTGCTGAGGCAATTGAGGTTAAGTGACTTGCCCAGGGTCACACAGCTAGGGAATGTTAAGTGTCTGAGACCAGATTTGAACTCAGGTCTTCCTGACTTCAGGGCTGGTGCTCTATCTACTGCGTCACCTAGCTGCCCCTGCACATAGATTTCTATAAACATATACATATGTGCACATATACATGCATACATATATCTTTAAAATCATACTATGCTTCTTTCCCTCTTTTTCTGAAAGTAGATAGTATCTTCCTTCATAGGTCCAAGTCTTTCCATGTTTTTCTAAATCAATCAACTCATTTCTTATACCACAGCAATATTTCAACCCAATTATATCCTATGCTAGTCAATTTTCTGTTTCTTCTATTCTTGGATACATAGGTTTTATTTTTTCTAGAAAATTTAAATTTAAAATAATTATATTATCCTTTTTACACATCAACAGTGCTCTCCTTTATAATGTAGTTTAAGGTCTGATTCTATTGAAACCATTTCCTTTACATCTTTTTTCCTTGTTTTTTTGAAGTTCTTGACCTTTTGTTCTTCTAAATGAACTTTGTTATTTTTTTGAACTCCATAAAATAAAATTTTAAATAATTTAATTGGAATGACATGGAATAAATAGATTAGTTGGGTAAGATTGTCATTTAAAAAATTATATGTGTTTTACCTACTCATGAACAATAGATAGTATTTCTTTTATTTAGATCAGAGTTTATTTGTATAAAAAGTGTCGTGTTTATGTTCATATAGTTCCTATGTCTGTTTTCGCAGATATATTCTAAGGTATTTTATTTCTATTACTTTTTAAAATCTGGACAGTTAACAGAATAATAAACCAAGCCCTGATTTGCAGTGATTCTTAATTTCTGAGGTGCAAATGCTTACAATGTCATTTTTAGCAATGGTCCTAGCTGGCCCTATCATGTCCCTGAGTAGAGCTGTCCCCCAAATGGAAAGTAGTAAGTTCCCCATCTCAAGGAGTCTTCAAGGAAAGACTGACTGATTAATTGCTGAAGAGAAAATTCCTATCCATATATAGATATTACTCAGTGACTTCTAAGATCCTTTCCAACTCTGAACCACTGTGATTCTATGCCAATGTCTCTTTTATAATTTTCATCTCAAATAGTTTGAGTCTAAGAGATGTCTAGCCTTCTAGGGGAAATTGGGATGGCTTGTCATTGCATTCTAGCTTAAAGACACATGGGTTGGACTCCTTGGTTCTCTCCTTGCCTGTTTGGGTGGGCAGGAAGGAATCTCCAGACAAAAAATGAGACATTCCTCTGGCCCTGGGCTATGCCCTGTGGTATGGAAAATATCTTATGTTCAATCCAGAATGAAGACAATTTGGGGCAAGAAACCCTATATTTTGGGAGAAGCTGTGTGTTCCCTGGTCAGTAACTCTGCTTATGTGTCTTTGTTACAGCCTCCGTGAAGAAATGGCTCGGTTCCTGACCTACTATTGCAAGGCTCCCACTCCACTCAAGCCAGAAAATGTGAGTCAGCAGCCCCATGCCTTCTGGTCCCTACTAATCCCAGAATAAAGTTCTTGCATTTTTCTTGATTGAAAGAAAGAAAGAAAAAGAGAGAGAGAAAGAAAAAGAAGGAAGGAAAATAAGAAAAAAAGAAAGAGCAAAAGGAATAAAAAGCAGGAAAGAAAAAAAAGGAAAGGAGGAAGGAAGAGAAAGAAGGAAAAAAAGGAAAGAAGAAAAGGGAGATAGGAAGGAAGAGCAAAAGAAGGAAGATGAATGAGAGAAAGAGAAAGAAAAGAAGGAAGGGAGAGAGGAAAAAAGAAAAGAAAAATGTAAAAGAAAGGCAGGCAAGAAGGAGAAAGAAAAAGGAAAAGGAAAGAAGAAAGAAATAAAACAAAAAAGAAAGAAGAAAGAAAAGGAAGAAAGGAGAAAGAAAAGGAAGGAAAAAAGGAAGAAAAGGAAGGAAGGAAGAAAAGAAATTAGAGAAGGAAAGGGAGAGGGAAGGAAGAAAGAAAAAAGCAAAAGAAAGGCAAGAAAGAAGGAGAGAGGGAAAAAGAAAAAAGGAAGAAATGAAGGAAGGAAGGAAAGAAAGGAAGGAAGGAAGGATGAAAGGAAAAAGAAAGAAAAGTTGGGGGTCTTTTTTTCCATTCATTCAATCATCAAGCATTTATTAAGTACTTACTATATACTTAGACACTGTCCTAGGCCTCAAGCAACTGACAGTCTAATAGAAGAGATAACATTTAAGGGCAAATTTAAGAGCAAGCATATAAAGTAGAGAATCTGTGAGCTTTTCTCTCTGAAAACTTGTCTTGCCTCCTTCTTAGCCCCCACCACTCTCAAATTACCCATGTGACTTTTGTCAGTCACTTAGCCACTTTAGGAATTCCTGTTCTTTAAAAAAGAGAGGATTTAGGGCAGCTAGGTGGTACTGTGAATAGAGTACCAGCCCTGGAATCGGGAGGACCTGAAGTCAAATCAGGATATTTAACTTGGCTCACTAAATAAGTTAAGAAGCTTCACTTAGATGACCTCTAAGGTCCCTTCCAACTCTAAATAGTCTGTTTTGCTTTGATGTCCCTTCCCAGGAGCTCTCCTACCCATCTCTGGACTACTTGGGGTTGCCAAAAATGAACAAAATCATGTTCCCCGGGCTTCTTCTTATGCTTCCCCTTTCTCCCTTTTGGGGATGACAGATGGGATCGTTAGCTCACTTTAGATAGGTGCAGGTTATTGGTCCTGTGGGTGCTAGATACATCTGTGCACCTGATGTGTTGCCCTCAGGTGATCCTGTTCAATGGCTGCGGCTCTGTCTTCTCCGCACTGGCCACAGTTCTGTGTGACTCTGGGGGTAAGTAGGCGCTGTCCAAACCCTCCATGTTTGAGAAGCGTCATGGTACACTAAGGTGATCTCTTAGAATGAGAGAACTTGGGTTTGAATCTTCCATTGAACAACTTACTAGCAGGGTGATTTTAGGAAACACCATCCCTTTCTTAAACAATTTCCTAATTTGTAAAATAGAAATAAATAAGATTTGCATTCCCTACCTTTTAGGATTGTTGTGAGGCTCAATTCTGTAGAACCCTTTGTAAGCTTGAAAGGGCTATAATGGTGTTAGCAATTATTATTGTCATTCTTTGAGAATGCATTGTATTTTTTGAAGCAATGATCATTTGGAATCAGGTCTGGTAAATTAGGTGATCGAGTTGGGAAATATTGTTTATGGTTCAGTAATAAGATATGAGTATAAAGTAATGGGCAGGGTGGGTAAGTGAAAATGCAATAGTAAATTTAGAGTGAACCGTGAATGAGGAAAAGTTTTGGAAGAAACTCTTTGTATTGCAAGAATGGAAATTGCCATATCCAAAGCTCAAGAGTAAACATGTTGGAGGAGTAAGAATAGCAATAGATACACTCACAAATTAATAGGATGTTAATTCCAAGGAAGAAATTAGTAATACAATCCATGGCTTTACTAATATATCCCTCCTTTATCTACCAGCTCTATTACCTTATATCCATACCTTATTACTGGGCCATAAACAATATGAGGAGCAAGATGGCTTGGGAATTATATTTAAAAGGAAGAGGGTAGGTAATGGGGAGAGACAAGAATGGTAAGTAATAGGGAGAAACAAGAAAATAAGAATATATATTCCTGGGAAACCCAGGAGCCAGAACAGATAAACATGGTAGAGAACATTTGGATGACAATCAACCAAGGCAGGCTCAGAAGCAACATTGTCGTTGGAGTATATTATAGACCACCTGGACAGATAGAGGAAATAGATTATGAGTTTGGGAAAGAGGCATAATGTGGTAGTAATGAGAGTCTTCAGTTATCTGGACAGCTTCTGGAGCTCTTGTTGCCCAAAGCCAATCTGATAATACTTTGTTGGCTATCCTTAATGATCATTTCATCTTTTAAAATGCATAAATCAGTGCATTAAGGACAATAAAGAGAACTCTCTTCTGGACCTGATTTTCAGCAATGAGAACTGATTACTGAAACAGACATGATAGGATCATAGAGAGAAAATGATCATTCCAATTTAGGATTTGTGATTCAAGCAGGGGAATTCTCTAAAATCAAGAATTTTTAACTTGGGGCCCATGAACTTGTTTTAAAACTATTTTGATAACTGTATTTCAATATTACCTTTGTAATCCTATATAGTTTATATATTTAAAAACATTATTCTGAAGAGTCCATAGGCTTTATCACATTGCCCAAACACAAAGAAGCCAAGAATCCTTGTTCTAGACATAGTTAGCCCGATTTTAGCAAAGAATTTGGCAAAGCCTTTTATTCCATTTTTGGGCTTAAAAAGTCAATCACAAAATTACATGATAGGGGGAAGCATGGCTAGCCAGAACCATTTTTGTGGGTTGTAAGCACAGAATGAGAGTCAATAATATAATATGGCAGGTTTAAACAAACAAAAACTAAATTACATTAAGCAAAACACAGCATCCAGGTCCAGGGAAGTGATGGTTACACTGTCCTTGGCCCTGGTCAGACCATATCTGGAACATAGTGTTCCATTCTGTAGACCACATTTTAGGGAGGGAATTGATAAAATTGATAAAAATGCTTCCAGAGGGGAGTGAGCAGAGTGGTTTAAAATCTGTATTCAAGGAAATGGAGGATGGTTAACTTGGACAAGAGACTTCTGATGGTCATGATATCTGCCTTCATAGAGGCAGCCAGGTAGTTCCAGGAAGACCTGAGTTCAAATCCTACATCAGAAATGTCCTAGCAGTGTGACTCTGTCATTTAACTTTTACTGCCTAAGTTTCTCAACTGTAAAATGCACTTCATAATAGTAGCAACTACCCCCTCCCCAATCCCCAGGGTTGTTGTACAGGTCAAATGAAATGATATTTGTAAAGTTCTTTCTTAGATGTAATGTGCTAGATAAGTACTAGCTATTATTATTTTTATGTTGTATTGAAAGAGCTTTCTTGTGGAACAGATTTGTTCTTTGTGACCCCAGTGGGCAAAACTAGGAACAATGGGTGAAAGTAAAAGAGAAACATATTCAGGGCTGATGTAAAACATTGACCAATTAAAGCTATCTAAAAGTATAATGAGTTGCCTCTGGACAAAAGGGCTTTCCTTTCTCTTGAGGAATTCAGGCAAATGGTGGATGACCATTTGGGTATATTTTAAAGGGAGAGTTCAGCTCTTCCTTCAGTTGGATAGCCTCTGAAACCCCTTTCTACTCAAAAATCGTCAATGTTGTAACATTTAGGAAATAAAAAACTTTTTAGATTGGTTCTAGTGATCTGGGTGGAAAAGATACTCCAGAAATGGATGGAGGCTGATGACATCTTTTTTGCCTTTATTTCAGAGGCCCTTATGATCCCTACTCCCTTCTATGGTGGAATCGTCAGCAGTACCTACCTCTATGGGAATGTCCAGCTGGTCTATGTTCACCTGGACAGCAAGGTCAGAGTTGCGTCCCCCTGTCACTGTCCATCCAGATGGTGCTGAACTTTCCTGGGAATGACGCTAAAACTGGGTTTATGGGAATCTTGGATTAGGACTCTCGCCTGGAGGCAAGGGTCTGTTCCTTGAGCTGGTGATTTCAGGGAAGGGGTATCAGAGTTCTGAGGACGTGATTCAGCCAGGGTTTGGGTTTCTTTCAGATTACAGAGACCAACACTCGCCCCTTCCAACTTACTGTGGAGAAACTGGAAATGGCCTTGCAGAGAGCCAGGTCTGAGGTATGAGGGGTCCTGTAAGCATGGGGCAACCTCTGCTGATAGAGGAAGAGAACCAGGTATTCATTAATTCATTTATGAAGAACCATCTGGATGAAATGCAATGTGTTAGGCAATAGGAAGATAGAAAATTTAGGCAAAAAGGCAGCTAGGTGGTGCAGTGGATAGAGCACCAGTCCTGAAATTAGGAGGACCTGAGTTCAAATGTGGTCTCAGGTACTTAACACTTCCTAGCTGTGTGACCCGGGGCAAGTCAATTAACCCCAATTTCCTCAGAGGAAAAAAAAGAAAATTTAGGCAAGACGATGGCCCTGTCCTCAGGGAGTTTACAGGCAAGAGAATTTGGCCACTTCAGAGCTTTGCACTTACTTAGTAAATATTTGATGACTTGAGATCTGTTGGATGATTGAATTTGATTGTAATCAATTGAATTACCTACCCCTGAGCATGATTCTAGGTAGCTCTCTCTGGGAAGCCAGATTCTCTTCATCTTTCTCTTGTCAAGGTGAAGATTTTTTTCTTTTCAGGATGCTCACACCCAACCATCCCTTTCTTCTCATTCTGCTTCAAAAATAGCTTTTAGCTGCCTCCTTCCATCTGTCCTGATGGAAGTTGCTTGAGCTCTGAAGGCTTAGTTAAGGGCCCATGTTAGACTTTGAATGAATGAGTTAAGGAGTTAAGGACTGAGACTAGGTTGGTATAAAGGTCTATGGTATTCCCCTGACACTCGGCTTGGTTTTAGGGGGTGCACGTCAAAGGTCTAATTCTCATCAATCCCCAGAATCCACTGGGTGACATCTACTCCCAAGAAGAACTGTTGGAATACCTGGAGTTTGCTAAGAGGTATGACCATATCTCTCCTTCCATCCCACAGACTAGAAGAGGGAACTCCACTGTCTATACAGTTGAGAAGTCAAGCTGGAGCTAAAGACAAGGAGCAGTAATAATTATATACCTCATATCATTTAGTGATCTATGCTTTCTCAATTGCTTTCATAGCCTTTCAAACATAATTTTCTAAAAACAATCACAAAGATATCACAAAAGATACATAACATCCCCGTTTTTTCAGATGAGGAAAATGGAAGCCACAGAGTAAATTAGTTCCCCCAAGATACAAAGCTGGGCCAGAACTAATTAATCACTTTTGGTTGATTTCTGGGCCATTGTTATTTCCATTCCTGTTAACAAATCTGGGTCATGATGGGAGAAGTAATATTCCCAAGCCTCGAGAAAGGTTTGTGATCAAATCTGAGAGATTGTGCCAAAGGGTTTGTTCCCTAGCGTCCTAGCAGGAGAGAGTGGATGGAAGACTTATCCTGGAGTCAAATTTTATCCTGGAATCAAATCCTCCCTTTGACACTTTCTGTATGTGAAGTTGTTTTAACGGAGCACTGAGCCAGAAGTCAGAAAGAACCAAGTTCAAATCCAGATTCGATAATTCCTATCTGTGCAACCTTGGACAAGTCACTTTACTCTATTTGCCTCAGTTTCCTCATCTGTAAAATGAGTTGAAGAAGGAATAGCAAACGACTCCAGTATCTTTTTCAGGAAACTCAGATGGGGTTACAGAGGATCACATGAATGAAAAATGACTTAACAACAAAAATGGCACCTTTCTCCTAAGATTGTTATGAGGAGAATCAAATGAGATAATATTTATAAAGTGCTTAAAATAGTCTTATTTTAGCACTTAGTAGGTGCTATATAAATGTTACATATTATTATTAAGTGACTCTGGACAGCTTACTCAGCTTCTCACAACACATGGGTCATGTAGCTTCACAGGGTTGTTGTAAGGATGGAATTTAAAAGAATTTGTAAAGTACTTTGCAAACATGAATAACTCTCTTTCACCTGTGGAAACCAAGGGCATAAGAGATGAGAGCTGCTCTTTTTGTCCATGGATAGAGACTGCAACTGCACTTCTTGTCCATGGATGGGGCTACTTTTATTGTCCCTGGATGAAGCTGCTCTTACTGTCCATGGATGGGGCTACTCTTACTATCCATGGATAGGGCTGCTCTTATTGTGCATGAATGGGGCTGCTCTTACTGTCCATGGATGGGACTGCTCTTACTGTCCATGGATGGGGCTGCTCTTATTGTGAATGAATGGGAGCTACTCTTATTGCCGATGGATGGGGGCTGCTCTTTTTGTCCATAGACTGCTATTTTTGTTCATGTTCTTTGGGTTTCTCCAATGAGTTGCGGAGAATAGGCCCAAGATGAAAAACCTGAGTCAGAAGAGAATGGGGCAGGCTGCATAGAGTCATGGAAAGAGCTTTGGACTTAGTTTGGAATCCCAGCTCCTTGACTTTCCAGATGGGTGACTTTTGGACAAGCTGTTATCTTCTCTGAGTACTCTGGGAGAAGGTAATGTCAACTTTTATTGGCTCTTCTGGCCATTCTAGGGCTGCTTGACTAGGTGGTATAGCTATGGTAATCCCCATAAAGAGCACTGAGCTCAGAAGGATGGTACTGATCACACTGAACTATCCTTCCTCCTCATCTCTAGACACGAGCTGCACATCATCCTGGATGAGATTTACATGCTGTCAGTGTTTGATGAATCAGCCATGTTCCACAGTGTGCTGAGCATGGACAGGTGAGCTGGCAACTACTGGTATTTGGTACTGCAAACAGGATCAGACATCAGGGAACACTTACAGTCAGGGCTCATGGATTCTACTTCAGAACAGGATCAGACACCAAGGAACACTTACAGTCAGGGCTCATGGGATCTCTTTCTGCTTCAGAACAGGATCAGACACATGGAACACTTATAGTCAGGGCTCATGGATTCTACTTCAGAACAGGATCAGACACATGGAACATTTACAGTCAGCTCTCATGGGACCGGTTTCTACTTTAGAACAAGAACATCTCCCTTGATTGTGCCCAATGAAAGTAATGCTGAGTCCTCTGCAATGATACCAACCTTTGATGACTTGATGATGGTCCAGAACTGACCCGGCTATCCTATAACCCTGCCTCCTTTTGTCCTCCCTGCAGGCTGCCGGACCCTCAAAGGACTCATGTCATGTGGGGGATCAGCAAGGTGAGCACCATGATTTTATAATTCTGAGAGAAGAGTAGAGACAGCTGGGAAAAGGGAAAAGATCATGATAGATTGTCTGGATGTGCCTTCTCTTTAGGATTTTGGAATATCTGGGATCCGCCTTTGCGCTCTGTACACAGAAAACAGGGATGTATCCAGTGCCGTGGCCAGTCTATGCTACTTCCATGGCATAAGTGGTATCATCCAATACCAGATAGCTCAGCTGCTGCGGGACCATGGTGACTATTTGGACCCAGTGGTGATGGGAAGGGAGGTGGGACGGAGGATGGGGGGTACTCCATTATCCTTGAGTGATGGATTCAGTGAGATACCAGATTTCATATTTATGGTGCTGAATGATGCAAGGGTTACAAAAAGCTCTCCACCAACCTCTCCCTCTCCATTAATTCCTTCCTGGAGTTTATCTGCTTTGGGTTTCTCTTGCTTCTCCACTTCTGCTTGATTCTCTTTCTCTCTTTCTGGTCACTTCTCAGCTTCTTTTGCTAGATAACATACAAGTCCTTAATTTCTTTCTTTTTTTTTTTTTAAAGAAACTTAATTTAATTTAAAGAAAATAAATTCTTATTTTCTTTCTTTATATCCTAACTCTTAGTGACCTGATCAGCTTCTGTAGGACAACTGTATGCATCTGACTCAATTTCTCACTTGTGCTCCAGGCCTTCATCCCTTTGGATACCCAGAAGTCCCATAAACATCTCCAATTTGTTGTGTCAGAAATGGGATCAGTATCTCTCTGGTTTTCCCTGACAGTCACTCCTTCCCCAAACTTCTCTATTTCTTTTGAGACCAGCATTCTCATTCTTCCTTCCATTCCCACCACTTTTCAACTTTGGAGTCACCTTTGACTTCTCCCTTCATCATCTCTCTATATCCAGTGACTTGACAAGTCATGTCATTTCTTCCTCCACAACATCTCTTGTGGGCACCCCCTTCTCTCTACTCACATGGCTACCACCCTGGTTCAAGCCTTCACCATCTATTGCATCATCTACACTTTGAAATCTCAGCCAATTAGCCAATTGACATATACTATGTATCAGGCACTATGTTGGACACCAGAAATACAAAGATAAAAATGGAAGTCCTTGTCTCTAAGCCACTTATATTCTCTTGAAAGAGACAACATGTGCACCTGAGACAGTATTGAATATATTACAAAGGAGAAGGGCTCAGGTAGAGCTTTGAAGAAGCTGGGGATCTTAGAGACTGTGGTAAGGAGGGAGTGTGTTCTAGGCCAGGAGGTCAGCTGCAAAGCCATGGGGATGGAAGATGGAATTCTGCATGTATGGAACAATATCTAAGCCAGTTTTTCTAGACTAGAGTCCAAGCCATCTTCTGCAGTTCCCTGAAGCACAGGATTATCTTCCTGAAGCACAAGTCTTTCTATCACTCCTGTGCTGAAGAACCATCATTAGCTCCCTGTTTTCTCCAGAACAAAATGCAAACTTGTTAGCCTTTCACAATCTAGGTCTAGCATGCCTTTTTAGCTTTATTTTACATTCCCTAAATTTCAACTAAGTTGGTCCTTGTGCTGTCCCTAACCTCAGTTCTTCACCTCCTGCTGCCATGTTTGTCCAGACTATCCCTCAAGTCTGTTCTCCTTCTTCATCTCTACCTTTTATAGTCTTTGGCTTCCTTCAAGATTCAGCTCCTGGGCCACGTGGTATGGGAAGCCTTCCTTGATGCCCACAGTTAGCATTCTCTCTCTTCTCCTCATATTATTCTGGATATATTTAATCATCCACATGTTGTAGCATCTCCCCTCCTCAGTAGACTATCAAAGACTTCTCTTTTTTTCGTCTTCCATTATCTATCACATAGTCAGTGTTTAATAAGTGATTGCCTTGGGGCAGCTAGGTGGTGCAGTGGATAGAGCACCAGCCCTGAAGTCAGGAAGACCTGAGTTCAAATCTGGTCTCAGACATTTAACATGTCCTAGCTGTGTGACCCTGGGCAAGTCACTTAATCCTAATTGCCTCAGCAAAAAAAAAAAAAATAAGTGATTGCCTTCCTATCATATATATCTATCATATGAGATGGTTGACCTGGAAACTTCTCTAGTTCCAGGTCTATGATCTTTCAATCCTATGATTATTGGCATTAAACTTGGAGATGGCGTGATTGAACCCAGCAGCTCAGAGCTTGGAAGGGACCTCAGAGACCATCAAAGTTATATTATATTCTATTAGTTATATTATATATATATATTGCCTACAATATATATAAGAAGTCATCTTCCACTGAGATTGACTCCCTCCCCTATCCCTTTCTCCATCCTAAGGCTGTCTCTCCCACAGTGGGGATATCTGAGTCATTAGGAGGCACATCTAAATCTACCTCAGAGTACCTTTCATTTTACTCTTTTTTTATTAAAGCTTTTTAATTTTCAAAGGGTATACATGGACAATTTTTCAACATTAACCCTTGCAAAACCTTGTGTTCCAATTTTCTCCCCCTTCCTCCCACCCCCTCCCTTAGGTAGCATCTACTTTACTCTTTCCCCTGCCCTGGAAGAACAAGCAAAATGAGTCTGATCTCTATTCCAAAAAACAGCCTTTCAAAATTTCTCTCTTCCATGTCTTTCCTTTCCAGTTCAAACATTTTTATTTTTCCAGTAAATCTTCATCTACAGGGTATCCCAAAAGTTTCGGTGCCATTTTAAGCCTTAATAGCCTAAATTTAAACTTTTTAAATTTAAATTTAAACACAATAGCTTTAGCTTTAATAACTTCAAATTTTATTAAGACTTTAGGAATACCTCATCCAAAGCATGGGCTCTGGTCACTTAATTCTTCTTGTTGCCTTTCTTTAGATACGACTCAGTTTGTCAGTTTCCAAATGTAATGTCCAGAACTGAAAGCCTAGAATGGTGCCCAGAATGAAATACTCTAGTTATATTCTGATTTGAACATAATCTATAGTCTGTACCCAAGAGAGGTATCATATGTGGTAGAAGGGCTCCTCTACTAACATAGTGCAGTACATAATAAATGCTTAATAAATATTTGATTGATTTGGGACTCTGAGAGTCTGGCTTAAATCAGCAAACATTTATTAATCGCCTCCTGTATGTCAAGCACTAGGATATGAAGGATAGCAAAAAACAGTACTTGTCTATAAGGAAACCTCATTCTAATGGGAGAGACAAAATGCAGACAACCATGGACTCATAAGATATGTACAGGTTAAATAGGAGTTAATTTCTCAGTAAAGGTACTAGTATTAAGGGAGACTAGAAAAGACTTCACATAGAAGGTGAAATTTGAACTGAGTCTTGAAGAAGGCTCAGAAACAAGAGGTAGCATCTAGGAGGGAGAATGTTTTAGGCCCATGGGACAGCCAATGAAAAGGCACAGATTTTGGAGAAGGAATTGAGGGATAGCAAAAAAAATCCAATGTCATGGATTATACAAAATATAGAGGGAAGTCAAGTTTAAAGAAGACTGGAAAGATAGGAAGGGGTCAGATTATGAAAGGCTTTAAGAGTCAGAAGATATATTGATCATGGAAGTGATAGGGAGCCACAGAAGTTTATTGAGTTGGGGTGGGATGTGACATAGTCAGATCTGTGCTATAGAAAGATCACTTTGATAAATGAGTAGTGTGGAAGAAAATTGAACTAGCAAGATATTGAAACAATCCAGGCATGAGGTGAAAGGAAGGTCTGTGAAAGAGAAAAGAAGGGGTTGTGCATAAATAGCAACAGATTGCCATTTGGGGGGAACCAGTGAAAGTTTGATACCTAAATTGTGAATCTGAATGATTGTGGGGGTGCTGCTACCTCCACTATAACAGGAAAGTTGAGAAGAGAGGAGGTTTTGGAGAGAGAACATAATGAGTTCAGTTTTGGACATGTGAGTTTAAGAACATTCAGTTCAAGATATCTAATAGAGCAACTGAAGATGCAAGACTGGAGTCAAGAGAAAAGTTAGAACTGTGTAACTGGATCTAAGGATAATTAACATATACATCATCATTAAATCCATGGGAGCTGATGAGATCACCAAGTGAGATAACTTAAAGGAAGAAAAAAGAGGGAAGGGATAGAATTCTGGGAGATCTCCATGATTAGTAAGACAGACCTGGATGAAGATTCAGCAAACCGAGGCAAGTAAAGTGACTTCCCCCAAATCACACAGATCACAGAGTTAGAGAGTAAAAGATCACTGATTTGAACTGGAAAGAACCTTAGGAGCTACTTCAACCATTCCTTCATCTTACAGATAAAGAAACTGAGGTCCAGGGAGGTACTCCAGATATGGAGGCAGATGCAATTGGATAGGTGGGAGGAGAAACAGGACTCTTGGGTGTCATAAAAACCACATGAGAAAAGGATATCATGAGGAAGATACTTGGACAGGAGCAAAGGGAGCAGAGCTCAGGACAAATGAGGATTGAGGAAAGGCCATTAGGTTGAGCAATGATGAGTTTATTGCTGGTTCTTTCCTTAGCCACCAGTATGGCCTGAGCCCAATCCCTTCACCTCTTGTGGGCTCCATTTCTTTGTCTGTAGATACCTGATGAGGTTCTTTTCATCTCCAACCTTCTGTTCCTCTCTCTTATCATCCTACAGAGCTTGTGTGCTCTCTGAGGGCAGGATCATCCAATCATAAGAATCGTCAAACTTGGACTTGTGAATTTTGAATTCCAGCTTTGAAATTACTAGCTACGAATGAAACTTTCTGCTTCAGCTTTTTCATCTATAAAATGAGGAAAATACACTGATTACTTTATAAGATTATTGTGAGGAAAACATTTTATTAACCTTCATTTACTATAGAAAGATGAGCTGTTATTTACATATCTCTTCCCCATCATTAGCATTGTGCTTTATACAAATTGGCATTTCATGTTTATTGTTGGTTCAGAGGGAGCCAATGTAAGAAAAGGTGGGATTTGGGGGTCCAGATTATTATTTTTAATAATAAGCATTAATTAATTACCATTAAAGCAATAAGAAACTTTGGAGTCTCTCTTTCCCTGAGTAGATTGGATCAATCAGGTTTACCTGCCGACTAACCAGTCCCGGCTCAAGGCTGCCCACACCTACATCACCGATGAGTTAAAAACCCTGGGCATCCCCTTTCTCAACCGCAATTCTGGCTTATATATCTGGATAGATCTCAGGAGGGTGAGTGTGAGAAAGAGGGAGGCTCATGGTGGCAGTGGGTGAATGGGGATGCTCTGGGAATGGGGAAGCTGATTTGAACTCCCTGAGTTCTGATGCCCCCCCCACACCACCCCCCACTCATGGCTTCCCCCAGTACCTACACACGGGTACCTTTGAGGAGGAACTCTTGCTGTGTCGCCGCTTCCTGGGAAACAAAGTACTGCTCCACTGTGGCAAGAGTTTCCAGTGCTTCGAGCCTGGCTGGTTCCGGTTAGTCTTCACAGACAAGATTCACCGTTTGCAACTGGGTGAGCAAAGCCAACTGTCTCCCACCTTCATCTCTAGATTTGTACACTAAGGAACACAGTAGTGCAAAGTATTTTTTAAACTTTTCTTTTTTTATCAAAGCTTTTTATTTTCAAGACATATGCATAGATAATTTTCAACATTGATCCTTGCAAAACCTTGTGTTCCAAATTCCCCCCCCTTCTCCTCATTCCCTCCCCTAGCTGACAAGTAATCTACGTTAAACATGTGCTATTCTTCTGTACATATTTATACAATTATTGTGCTGCACGAGAAAAATCAAATCAAAAAGGGGAAAAATGAGAAAGAAAACAAAATGCAGACACACAACAATAAAGAGTGACAATGCTATGTTGTGATCCACACTCAGTTCCCAGAGTTCTCTCTCTGGGTGTAGATGGCTCTCTCATCTCAAGTCTGTTGAGACTGTCCTGAATCACCTTATTGTTGAAAAGAGCCACATCCATAAGAAACTGGAAACTGAATGGATGCCCATCAATTGGAGAATGGCTGAATAAATTATGGTATATGGATGTCATGGAATATTATTGTTCTGTAAGAAATGATGAAGAGGATGATTTCAGAGAGACCTGGAGAGACTTATATGAACTGATGCTGAGTGAAATGAGCAGAACCAGGAGATCATTGTACATGGCAACAAGACTATGTGATGATCAATTCTGATGGGCATGGTTCTCTTCAACAATGAAATGTCTCAAACCAGTTCCATGATCTTGTGAAGAAGAGAGCCATCTACACCCAGAGAGAGGAGTGTGGGAACTGAGTGTGGATCACCATGTAACATTCTCGCTTTTTTTGTTGTTGTTCACTTGCATTTTGTTTTCTTACTCCTTTACTTTCTTTTTTTGACCTGTCTTTGTCACAATATCATTGGAATTAGCCTTAATCATCACGTATAATCTTGCTGTTAGCACAAATTATTGATCGTATATTTATAGTTAGAAGAGACCTCATCCATTTTAGAAATGAGCAAACCGAGGCAAGTAAAGTGACTTCCCCCAAATCACACAGATCACAGAATTAGAGAGCAAAGGATCATTGATTTGAACTGGAAGGAACCTTAGGAACTACTTCAACCATTCCTTCATCTTACAGGTCCAGGGAGGTACTCCAGATATGGAGGCAGGGGATGTAATTTTGTTCAGGGAGCAATTAACCAGCTAATTTGGCTGCAGAAGAGAATGCACAGTGGGTACTAGAGTGATATGTGGCAAAGCAGCAATTCTGGAGAAGTCTGGGCACTGAATATAATATAAATGTAATGGAAGAAGTAAGAGCCAGGAGACCTAGGTTCAGATCTTTCCTCTGCCATCCATGTGGCTTTGGGGATGTCACTTAATTTGTCTTGCCTCAGTTTCCTCATCTGTAATATGAGAAGCGAGAAGCCTGAACCAGATGCTTTCAGAGCTGCTTCATTTCTAATAGCTTGTGTTGTCTGCAGGTTTCTTGCACAAGCCACTCTCCAGGGCTGCCTCGATATATCCACCTGTGCATCCACCGTCTGACTCCCTCTCCCCTGTTCTATCCCCATGTCCCCCCTCCAGGAATGCAGAGGATCCGGCAAGTACTAGAGCAGCAGACCCAGGAGCTGCAGCAGAAGCTGTCCCTGCCCAGGCAGCCTTGGGGGCAGGAAGGCCAAGCAGATGGCACTGAAGAGGCAGTGTTTCTCCCCATGCAGCAAGGGCCAACAAGTGGCCCCAAGACACGGGACCTAATCGGGCTGCTTCAGCAACAGATGTGCTCGTCTGCCTGGCTGCAAAAGGGCTCCCTGGAGCAGCCTGGGGCCTTGGATGTGCTTAACCAGCTAGCCAGCAAACAGTAGGGACCCACAGGTGAGGGGCTGAGCAGCCGGGCAGGGTCAAAGCTTCTTTTGGATCCGGGGAGTCTCCCGTTGCAAACAAGAATGAAGGAGATCTTCTTCGGAGCCTTCTGAAGAACACAGATCTTCCATCCCTCTCTCCTGAGGTCCAAGATGAACCACTTCTGTTTGTTCGGAAGCTATCTTGATGTGTTGGTTTTGGGGAAGCAATCACTGCATTCTCTGTGGCTCTTCTAAGGGGGTGGGACTCTTAGAAGTGGGGTGAGGGGCCAGGTCTTGTGCTCGTCTTTCTTCCCATGTAAGTTGGAAGATTGTTTTTCTATCTGGTGTTCATTAAATTTCTGGTTTGCTTTTCAAATTTCTAGCCTCTTGTCATTTATCTTAATTTCCCTCACTGTCCTTAATGTCTTTATTTGTAAAGATAAAGGGATGGGCTTGACCTCTGAAGTTCATTCCAACCCTAAATCTAAGATCTTGATAATATAACAGAACCCAGCAAGAAGAAATATAAAGAGAAATTTCACTTAACATAATTACATTACATATAAAATATTTGGGAGTCCAAGACCTACCCAGGAATTAGATTAGTACAATCACAAAATGTTCTTTACAGGAATAAAAGATAAATTTAAATAACTGGAGAAGTATTAATTGCTTATAGTTAGGTTGAGTCAATTTAATATAAAAGACTTTATTACCTCAAAGAGCTTCCTTTTTTTAATGCTCTACCAATCAAACTACCAAAGGATTATTTTATTAAGATTGAAAAAAAATCTAATGAAATTCATCTGGAGGAACAAAAAAAATTCTCAAGAAATTAGTAAAAAAAAATAAGTAAGACGGCAGAGTGCTTAACAGTGAAGCAGTAACCCTCAAAAATGATTTGATTTTGGCTAAAAAGAGAGGTCAACAGTGGGACCCATTAGTCACACAACATCCTCTGTACTCTTAAAAGAACACTTAACTGATGTCTTTTTTTTGCTTTTTGCTGAGGCAATTGAGGTTAAGTGACTTGCCCAGGGTCACACAGCTAGGGAATGTAAAGTGTCTGAGACAAGATTTGAACTCAGGTCCTCCTGACTTCAGGGCTGGTGCTCTATCCACTGCGCCTAGCTGCCCCTGTCTTTTGTTTTTAAGCCACAATAATTTCTAGATACACCTCATTCTTATTCTTTCAGAAAGACTTCTCTTAAACTGTCTCCCACCTCTTCATCAAAGAAAAAACAACCACACAGCAATCATATCTGATAAGGTATATAGTATGCATACATAGATCCCCATTTCCCCCAAGAATGTTTTTTCTTCCTTTTCTTTTGTTTTTCCTGAGGCAATTGGGGTTAAGTGACTTGCCCAGGGTCTCACAGCTAGAAAGTGTGAAGTGTCTGAGGCTAGATTTGAACTCAGGTCTTCCTGACTTCAGGGCTGGTGTTTTCTTCCATTTTTAAGACTAAAATTACTTCTGCCATGTTATTGATCAGACGTCTATGTCAAACTCTTTGTGAACTCATTTGAAGTTTTCTTGGCAAAGATACTAGAATGGTTTGCCACTTCTTTCTCCAGCTTATTTTACAGATGAAAAAACTGAGGCAAACAGCATTAACTGCTTTGCCCAGGGTCACACAGCTCTTTATTTTTATAATTATTACATGTAAAGACAATTTTTTAAACATTCATTTGAAAAAGTTTTGAATTACAAATTTTCTTCCTTCTTCCCTACCTCCCTCCTTAAGATGAATAGCAAGATGTGCATTTATGTAAAACATATTTCCATATTAAACATATTGTGGAAGAAGAAACAGACCAAAAAAACAAAATCCACCAAAAAAAAGTGAAAATAGTACACTTCCATCTGCATTCAGAATCCATCAGTTCTTTTAGAAACAGACCGTTTACAAAAGAGGAAACATAAGATATTAAAAATCAGTTGGAAAAAAATGCTCAAGCTAACTTCATACATTTAATTGAAAAGAACAGCTACAAGGCAAATGAAACTGAATGCTGTGAAATTGTAATGTTCCAGTTTGTCCTCAAATAAGAGCAAGGAGAAGTTATAACTGCAGAAAAGGAGGAATAGGGATGTGGAATATACCCACTAAGTATATTTTTATTATTATGTATACCCAAGGAATTCTATTTTTAAAAGTGAACTTTTATTGAATATTCAGCCTTAAAGGATGTTATTTTTATTTAGCAAACTAGAGAAAGTTTAAAAAAACACCCCAACTCTTATCTATAACAAGGATAGAATTAGGGTACTTCCTTCTGTGTTTCAAATTTCAGAAGGAAGAAATGAAAGAGAATACTTACGTAGTGGATTGTTAGATATACATAAATATTCTTAGTAACAAGAGGTGGTCTTTTAGTGTTTAATAGATCAAGCTTGTAATTAAGTTAAAATGTAAAACCACTTATTTTTGGAGAGATTTGGGATGTTCCTGGACATCTTTAGTACATTCTGTATCATCACACCTATGGTGTGAACACTGCATGTAATGGGGATCTTGGTCGATGTCATTAATTTAACAGAATATTTTTTCCTTTTTTAAATTTTTTTGTTACAAGGGATGATTCTGGGTAGTGAATGGAGGGCTATATAGAGAAGTGAAGGTGATATAAGAACAAAAATAAAATTTTAAATTAAAAAAGTCTGGAAAATGTTCAAGTTTTTTATAATCAAATAAATATAAAATAAGCTAACTTTGAGATATGACCTCACCTATTCAATTGGCAATAATAATTAAAACCAATGTTGGCAGGGTTTGGAGACAGGTACAATTGTTGCTGGTAGAACTTCAAATAGGTACCTTCCCTTAGAAAGCAATGGGGGGGGGGGTTTACAACAACCAAGAGGCTGAGTGTTGGCTAATCTCTTGAGGGGGTTCCAAGTTATTGAATTATATCAATGGGA
This sequence comes from Myrmecobius fasciatus, assembly GCA_023553655.1. Taxonomy (NCBI): domain Eukaryota; kingdom Metazoa; phylum Chordata; class Mammalia; order Dasyuromorphia; family Myrmecobiidae; genus Myrmecobius; species Myrmecobius fasciatus. The sequence continues at coordinate 170,759 of JAJPUD010003430.1, forward strand.
TGTCTCACTAAGTTGAGTGACAGACTGCTTAAAAAATTAAATGGGGATGGAATGGGGAGGTGGGGTGCTGCAAGGTTATCTAATGAGGTCCAAACAGCCCCAGATGGAAAGCAGAGCAGATCAAAATTCCCCAGCCAATCGGCAGTGGTATTCAACTATGAGTGGCCCTTTCATTTCTAGCCTTGTTGAGATGAAGTGACAAAGTCTTTCAAAAGAAAGGCAAGGGGAGAAATCTGACACCTCTTAAAATTTTAGCAAAAAAAAATATTCCATTCTTTCATCCAATAATTAGATTGTTGGATACATATACCCTCAGGGAGTAAGCAAAAAGGAAACAGAGCTAGCTGTTCAAAAAATATTAATAGAAACATTATTTGTAGTTGCAAAATGCTAGAAACTACCCAAATGTCCAAGAATAAAAGATTTGAATAAATCATGATACATTAGCTTAATGGAACAAGGAGAGAGACTGAGCCTGAGCATTTGGTTTGGTGTTGAATCCAGGTGAGCTAGACCAATATACACTCCCTAGAATGCCATAAGGTCTATGCTTTTTTTTTTAAAATAAGAAACTACAGACAGTTCTTTATGTAATAATGCAAAGAAGATAAATATATAAAACAAGACATCTACAGTTGCCCAATTATATATATAAAAAAGCAGTGAAATTAACAGAAATATTGGAGGTACTTTTTTTTTCTTTTTAAAAAGACTTGTTTTTAAAACAAGTCTGGAAGTGTAGAAGCTACTCAGGGGCTGATCCCGTTTACTCTGATACTCCAGTATCATTTACAGTTTCCTACCAGGGCCAGTTTGTTCCTTTTTAGGTTGAACTTAATAGAAATGTTCAATGAGTTTAGGTTTAGCCCACTGGCAGCCCAGAACTCCTGAGTTTCAGAAATCCCCCAGCCTCAGCCTTCCTGGATTACAGGCTTTCACAACCAACCTGCCTAAATAAGGGTATGACTAAGAAGATATGATTATTTTATGAGTTGAAATTCATTTATTAAAATTTGAGTAGGCAAAGAGAGTTTAAATTTTTTTTTCCAAATATATTTAACATTGAGCTTATAATGAACCACTTAAAAATGCTGAATGTCATAGACAGCTAGGTGGTACAGTGGATAGAGCACCAGCCCTGAAGTCAGGAGGACCTGAGTTCAAATCTAGTCTCAGACACTTAACCCTTCCTAGCTGTCTGACCCTAGACAAGTCACTTAACCCTAATTGTCTCAGCTTTAAAAAAAAAAAAGTTGAATGTCAAAGGTAGAAAGGATCTGAAAAAAGTAGAATGTCAGTTGAAAAGGACCTTAGGATAAGATCTCAGAGCACAAGATGCCAGAGGCAAATTGTTGGTTCACAAAAGGGGAGAGATGAAACTTTATACAGAAGAACATGTACTGATCGATCCAAGGGACCTTAGAATAGAGAACAGGTTTAGAACCTCATTTGTTTAAAATACATATATTTCATATATTCATAAGTATTTCAACAGAATTGGTTTCCTTTGTAAGGCAATGTGTTTTATTTTATACCGATGTTTTATTTTATGAGCTTACAAATATGAATCTGGGAAAGGCTTCTTAAATTTTCTCCCCTAGCGACTCCTTTTTTGCCAGAGAAATTTTTACACGGCCCTGGGTATATAGATATATAAAATAGGAATACAAATCAAACTTTTGATGATGATCAATCTTAATTTCACGATCCTCACATTGTTATGAGAACACACAGTTTAAGAAATTGGGGTTTATAGACGCCCCCCCCCCATTGCTGAAGAAATCCGGGACACAGAAAAGGTGACCCTGTTATAGAGTAGAAAACGCTGGAGTCAGAGCAGACGTGAATTCGAAGCCATCATTTTGACAGTTACTCTTCGGTTGTCCTCGAAATCTCAGAAGCAGTTTTCCCATCTCCAGAACGGGATTATATCCCCTCCCACGTGAAGATCAAGGAAGAGGATGTGGTTTGTAAAGCACTTTCTTTGCACGCTCTAGAAGGCCATCTTGTGGAGAATTATCCATCCAGAGGGGTGCTGGCAAATGTGAAGCGACTCTCCCAGAATAATAAAAGGCTGGACACACTTTTAAGTTGAATCTGCATCGTTTTAAGTTTAAGTTGAAATGAAATGTTTCAAACCAGTTCCAATTGTTCAGTGAAGAAAGCCATCTACACCCAGAGAGAGGGATGTGAAATGTGGACCACAACATAACTTTTTCATGCTCTCTATTGATGTTTGCTTGCATTGGGTTTCCTTTCTCTGATTTTTTTCCCTTGTGGATACGATTTTTCTTGCACAACAAGATAAGTGTGGAAATATGTATCCATATATTCGATTTGTCAAGTATTTCAACATAATTAGCATGTAGTGGATTTCCTGCCATCTAGGGGAGGGGTGGGGAGTTCGGGGGGAAAATTTGTAACAGAAAGCTTTGTAAGGGTCAATGTTGAAGAATTACCCATACATATGTTTTGCAAATAAAAAGCTTTAATAAAGAAAAAAAAAGTTTAGGTTGAATCTGCATCATTTTAAGTTTAAGCTGAATCCGCATCATTTTAAATTAAATCCACATCATTTAAGTTTAAGTTAAATTCGCATCATTTTAAGTTGAATCTGCATCATTAGCATTTTACCCAACACTATTTAAGTATCAACCCTTGGTTTGTAAAATGTGTCTCTTTTTGAGATATAAATGCTCATTGGGGTCATTTAACCATCGGTTCTACCGGGCAGTCCAATCCACTCCCTCTGGGAAGCGGATCCGGAGGCTGAAGAAAGGTTGCCCCAAGCTTCGGCCCAATGGGAGCGGGACCTCCTCCAGCCCCGCCCCGCCCCGCCCCCACCCTCAGCCGGCAGGTTGGCTGGAGGCCGGGGCGCTCCTCCCACGCGGGGCTCAGCCCTTCGGGCCCAGCTGGCCAGTCTCTCCTTCCCCTTTCCCGGCAGCAACTCTTCCGGGCTCTGCGCTTTCACGGAGCTGGGAACGCGACAATACCCTGGAGTGGGACCCGCATCCTGGTCTGGGAAGTAAGTGTGTCCGGCTTTGGTCCCGCCTCCGTCCGCCTCAGGGGAGCGAGGACTTTGCTGGATCACTCACGCTTTCCTTACTTGGGACGCTCCCCCAGGCCCGCAGTCCTCTCAGGCCCGTTTCGGACTTGTTCCCCAACTTCCCTGGAGAGCGTGATCCCAGTTCTGACGAGCCTGGGACCAGCTCCTTCCGCAGAGAAGTAGATAGTGCTGATTTGGGCCTGGGGTCTCCGTGCGTTGGCATCCAGCACTTAAGTGGGCTGGGTTAGCTCCCGTCAGTCCCCAGTAAACATCTCCCCTGAGACTAATGTCCCGAAATGTCAATGTTGGACCATCTGAACCCTTCATTGTACAGAAGGGGAAACTGAGGTCCAGCGAGGAGACATGGCTTACCCCACAACCGGAATTAGAACCAATTCTCTGCAGGAGAGACAGGCAGCCTAGAGAGTTGGCAAGTGAGCTCCGAGGCCAGAAATTCTGGCGTCATCCTGGCAGTGGGTGCCCCTAAGCAGGTCTCAACTTCTCAAAGCTCTAGAGAAGATGGCATTCGGTTTGGTGGAGGGAATTCCCACACTGGGAGTGTGGTGATACTAATGCAATCACGGGCTCACCTCCCCAAATAGTCAAAAAAACACTTTTCTCCTCAAAATAAAAGCAGGGCAGATGTGGAATTTCCGACCACTTAGAGCCACACCTCCTTCCACCTTTTACAGCCTCCTTCCGAGCTTTGGCAGATTTCTTACAATCAATAGGATCCTTTCTTCATTTAATTTTTTTTGTTTGTTTTATTTTTTTTTCTGATTACACATGTACATTAATTTTTTAGTACGTATTTCTTTATGAATTATGTTAGGAGAGAAAAAACAGAACAAAAGGGAAAAACTACGAGAGAAAAAAACAGAAAAAAGAAGTGAGCATAGCATGTGCTGATTTACATTCAGTCTCCATAGTTCTCTTTCTGGATGCAGATGGTGTTTTTCTAACCAAAGATTATTAGGATTGCCTTGGATCTCCATTTCATCTTAAAATTCAATATTTTATTTAATACTCTCTGCCTCCCTTGCTCATTCACACTAACTGGGACGTGTGTCTTAAAACCTGAGACTGGTTCTGTTAAGTTCCTTAAATATTTATTAAACCCTATCAAGCTCTCTCTCTCTCTCTCTCTCTCTCTCTCTCTCTCTCTCTCTCTCTC
>JAJPUD010003430.1:179861-192999 GCA_023553655.1 Myrmecobius fasciatus
GGAAAGGGAGTAGAGAACTGAAAGTATTAGAATTGGAAGGAACTTTAGAACTTAAAATATCAGAACCAGAAGAAACTTTAGAGTATAAGACTTGGAATCTCACAGAGGAAAGGGAGTAAAGAATTGAAAGTATTAGAATTGGAAGGAATTTTAGAACTTAAAATAGAATTTTAGAACTCAAAAGACCCTAAGAATGTAAAATGCAAGAACTGGAAAGAACCTTAAAGCACAGTGTGAGGGTAAGAAAGGACCTTATAATATAAAATATTAGATATAGAAGGAATCTTAGAACATAGAATGTCTGACCTGGCAGCGACCTTAGTAGTAGAGCATAAAATATCACAGCTGGGATAAACCTTAGATTGTATATTGTCAAAACTGGAAGGTACTTTGAGAACAAAGGACATTAGAGCTGCAAAGAATCTTAGAGATCACTTAACCTAGTGGTCCCTAAAGTTTCCAAATAGGAAGACTCCATTTAAATGTCAAGAATATGTTTCAGGCATGTACATGACAGTAGTTATACTAGTAATATATGTTAATAATTGAAAGACCCATTAAGATAAAAGGTATTATTCTTTAGTAATACATCAAGATGGATTTTCATTCATTATACATGCTTTTGAGGAATAGTTCTATGTGTGAGACATTATTTATCGAGCATTCAGAAGCTATGTTGATTTTTTTTAATGGATTTGCATGTAAATTTGAGGGCTTCTTTAATAACTCATTCTCCCTTTGTAGATTTCCCTTTTTTCAATTTGGAAGTGAATGATTTAGTTTGGCCTACTCACTTTACTAAATATGAGCCATTTCCCCATCTGAAAAATGGGGATTATTACAAATAATTACAAGTATTACAAGTATATCAGCTTTTTTGTAGTGGTGAAGAACTGGAAACTAAGGCGGTATCTGTTAGTTGATGAATGGGAGGAGTGGGGCTTAACAAGTTATAGCATGTGAATGTGATGGAATATTGTGCTATAAAGATTAATGAAGGGAATGGTTTCAGAAAAACTTGAGATTTGTATAAACTGATAAAGAACGAAGCAGTAAAATAATTAATACAATAACATCAACGTTGTAAAGGTAAAACACTTTTTTTTTTCCTTTTGGTGAGGCAATCAAAGTTAAGTCATTTTTCCAGGATCACACATCTAGTACATATCAAGTATCTGAAGCTGTATTTGAACCCAGACCTTCTTGACTCCAGGACTGCTACTCTATCTTAGCTGCCCCAAGACAAATCACTTTGTAAAACTTAATTCTCTGGTCAACTCAGTAACCCCCATTCCAAGGAACCATGAATGGAATATTCTACCCATCTCCTGATATAGAGAGGTGATAGATTTTGTATGCAAATTGAGACGTAGCATTTTAGGACACCGTCCAATCGTGGAATTTGTTTTGTTAGTGTATGTATATTTATTGCAAAAATTGTCTTTTTCTTTTTTCCCTATGGGACGTAGGAAAGGCGGGAGGGCAAGAAAAGTCGATCTTTGCTCACTACAAAAATTAAATGGGGATCGTCACCTATCTCATGGAATTTTGAGAATCAAATTTGCAACCTTAAAGAATCATGTAAATTCTATCATCATTATTAAGAGACTCCATGCTTTTTTGCTCCTATAAGAACAGAATACTCGGGGCAGCTAGGTGGCGCAGTGGATAGAGCACCAGCCCTGAAGTCAGGAGGACCTGAGTTCAAATCTGGTCTCAGACACTTAACACTTTCTATCTGTGTGACCCTGGGCAAGTCACTTAACACCAAATACCTCAGCAAAAAGAAAAAAAAATGGAATGCTCAAAGAGTGGAGGGACTTGGTGGGGTTACAATGCCTGCTAGTCCATGGCATTGATTAGGGTGGGGTCCCCCCCCCCTTACAGAGGCAGCCTTGTACCATACCTGTCCCGCTCCTCTCTCTCCAATCTCCAGGGAATCATTAACCTTGGGACCAGTGAAAACAAGCTCTGTTTTGACCTGCTGTCCAGCCGGGTGAGTCTTGGGTGTTCAGCTGAAGATATTCCTGCTGCTTTTCCTTGAATGTCTGCAGGGAATATCCCAGAAACCCTGAGGGGGATGTCACAACTTCTTGACTGTGGGCATGGCCTTTAAAGGGATAACGGAGGAGGAGTGAGAAAGCCTGGGATACAAAAAGCGTTTTTGGCCAGATGAGTGAATAAGCAGGATGCTGTCTGGGCTGTGTGCTTGTGTCTGCCTAGAATGTGTGTGTGTGAGTGTGTGTGTGTGAGAGAGTGTGTGTGTGTGAGAGTGTGAGTGTGTGAGTGTGTGTGAGTGTGTGTGTGAGTGTGAGTGTGTGTGTGTGTGAGTGTGTGAGTGTGTGTGTATGTGAGAGTGTGTGTGAGTGAGTGTGTGTGTGAGTGAGTGTGTGAGTGTGTGTGTGAGTGTGTGAGTGTGAGAGTGTGAGTGTGTGTGAGAGTGTGTGTGTATGTGAGAGAGTGAGTGTGTGTGAGAGTGTGTGTGAGTGTGTGTGTGTGAATGTGAGAGTGAGCGTGTGTGTGTGAGTGTGCGTGTGTGAGAGTAGTGTGTGAGTGTGAGAGTGTGTGAATGTGTGAGAGTGTGTGTATGTCAGAGAGTGTGTGTGAGTGTGTGTGTGCATGTGTGAGTATGCATGTGTGAGAGTAGAGTGTGTGTGTGTGAGAGTGTGAGTGTGTGAGTGAGTGTGTGTGAGAGTAGTGTGAGAGTGAGTGTGTGTGAGTGAGTGTGTGTGTATGTGTGTGTGTGTGTGTGAGTGTGACTGTATTCATGTGTGCATGAGGGTTGAGGGGAATGCAGAGGAGAGAATATTAGATTTGAAGTCAGGAAGCCTGAGTTTGAATCCTGACCCTCCTACTTATTCTCTCTCTGGATTCTCTCAGGACCTCAGTTTCTCCAGCTGTAAAATGAGGTAGATGCTCCCTAGGGCAGCATTCCCAGGGTTCTCATGGGAAACACATCTGGTAGAACAGTAAGCACTAGCATGGAGCATCGTTAAGTGTCTCGGACAATAAGCTAGCGCTTGGTACAACGCGACCCTTGCCTTCCTGGGCCTGGGAATGGACAATTAGCTCTTACCAGGTTCTTAAGAAACCTTCTCTCACTTTGTCCACAGCGGCCCTGTGGGGGGTGGGGTAAATAATACAAGGCCCAGGTTTGTTTTTAAGGGGGTGGCTATCACTGTGACCCCCCCTGATGTGGGGGATGCCTGAGAAGGAAAGCTCTTCTACCTTGGCAACTGGAGCCACTCAGAGGGTGCCTTCAGTGCCAGGAGATTAGGTGACTGACCCAGGCTTGTGGAGCCAATGGGGGCTACAGGCAGGACTCGAATCTGCTACTTCCTGACTTCAGGAGGCTAGCTGTCAGGGCACTAAGGTCCTGCTTGTCTCACTGAGGCTCAGAGAAGTTGTGACCTGCTTTGAGCAGCACAGCAGAGCTAGGACCAGACTCCGACTTGTTGGCCTCCCAAGTCCTGGCTACTGCATGGTGCTCACAAGTGGTCAAGCTTAAGCAGCACCTCTGCGAGTGGCTGTGGGCCTGGGGGGAAATAGTCCCCAGCAATTATGCAGGGACTTGGACTGGGTTCATGGACAATGGTCCGGCAAGTGTTTTCTCCATCAACTGGTCTGTGTGCTTACCCTCTAGCCTGTCCTGGGCATGGGAGACCCTCACTGCCTTCCCTCCCTTCCACCTCACGTGGGAGACCATCACTGTGTCCCCCCTCCCCACTTCATATGGTATCTCCCCACTGCCTTCCCTCCCTCCCACTTCACATGGGAGACCATTATTGTGTCTCCCCCTCCCCACTTCACATGGGAGATCTTTGCTGCTTCCCTTCCCCGCTTTGGGTCTCCCAGGCTTTTGCACCCGCCAGGGTCCCATTGCTCTATCTCCTTTTCCCACCAGCTGAATCAGAGGGACATGCAACACATTGAGCCTTCCTTGCTGCAGTATCCTGACTGGAAAGGACACAAGTGGTCAGTAGCTCCCAGCTTTGCTTTCTGAGGACACGGGTGACTGACTCCTGGGGGAAGGAGGAAAGGGGCGGCTCTTGGGGTCATAGGAATTAGGGCTGCAACGGACTTTGGAGATCATATAGGCCAAAGTCATCTATCACAGAGGAGGAAGCTTAGAGTGATCGAAGGGACCCAAAAACTAGACTAGAACATAATATTAAAGTTGGAAGACATCAAGGCTGGAGTAGGAAAAAAAAAACCCTAACCTAGAACTAACCTAATCTAGAGCCGATAACTAAATCAGTAAACATTTATCACATGCCTACTATGTCTTCAAAACATCCAATGTCAAAGCCAGGAGGAACCTTAGAACATGGAATGTCAAGAGTTAGAAAGGACCTTAGAACAGGGAACATCAGAGCCAGGAAGGATCTTAGAACAGGGAAGGTCAGAGCCAGGAGGGACCTTAGAACAGGGAGGGATTTTAGAACAGAGAATGTCAGAGCCGGGACTTAGAATAGGGAGTGCTAGAACTGGGAAGGATCTTAGAACAAAGAACATCAGACCTAGGAGGGGACCTTAGAACAGAGAACATCAGAGCTGAGAGGAAACCTTAGAACAGAGAATATCAAAGCTAGAAAGGACAATAGAACAGAGAATGTCAGAGCTGGGAGGAACCTTTGAGCCTTGGCCTTCAGAGATGGAAGTCTCCATAAGCCATGGCTGGGGTGGGAGAGGGGAGGTGGACCTTGAAGGTCAGCCTGATGTGGCTTTTCGCTCCATCACTGCTGCCTCATTTCACATGTTTGTGGGCTTATTTCACAGGCTTCGGGAGGAAGTGGCTGGGTTCCTGACCTACTACTGCAAGGCCCCTGTTCCCCTCAAGCCAGAGAATGTGGGTAATCATGTTCTTCAACCCCCGGGGGCCTTGGGGGTAATGGGGAGGGGGTAGGGTGGAGGCTGGTCTAGCTGGCATTTTTCTTAGTTCTTTGTATTAAGAACTGTTGGGGCTCCTTCCCCTATTCTGTGTAGGAGGTATTCATTTATCCATCCATCTGTTCATCCATCCATTCATCTATTCGTCCATCCATCCATCCATCCATCCATCCATCCATCCATCCATCATCTCATCAGACAGCAAACACTACTTAAACACTTACTGTGTAATGGACTAGGAGAGTTGTAGAGTGTAGCTAAGATGTTCCTCATTCTGATGGAACTCTTGCTTCTGTAGGGAAGTAGAGGGAGGGAGGGAATAAGCATTTATGAAGCATCTGTTATATACTATATGCCAGAACTTAACAAATATCCCATTTGAACAGGTTTAAAATTATTATAACTGCTGACATTTTCTATATCACGCTACATATCTTGTCTCATGTCATCTCCACAGCCACCTTGTGGAAAGTCCTATCTTTATACAGAAAGAGGAAACTGAGGCACAATGGAGGAATAGTTAAATGACTTGACCAGGAGCATGCAGCTAATAAGGGACGAACCTCAGCTTTGAACCTGTATGTTTCTGACTCCTGAACTAGTTCTCTACCCACCATGTTGCTTCCTTTGGTAACGTTCTGTTTTGTACCAACTTATGATTTACTTAGTTTAGGGATTTCCCGTGAATACACCCGCTCTGGTACAGCAGGCTGGTCCCTATTCCACACCGTCCCAGCTTCTCTGATAAATAGAATATCCCTAGATAAGTGCATTAGAGATTGACAAAACAAATGGGGGGAAGGAATATGAACCAATGAAGCGTTTCAGAGAGGGCTTCCTGGAGGAGGAGGTGGTCTTATTTGGCTTGGCTTTTAGGAATGGGAGCAAAGCAGGATCTACCTGTGATTCTCTTTTTCATTTTGTTCTGTGTTCAAGCTGCACTCTTCCCCTCTAGTCTGAGGTACCCTTGAAATGACCACAGGCTCTTCTTCATATCTCATCCTAAGTGGAGCATTCTCAGTTGTGTTTTCACTTAACCTGGGAGCTCACCCTGGGCAGGAAGGGCTTTCCCTTCTCTTCCCTACCCCCGATCCCCTAAGCCTGAGGAAGAAGAGGCAGCCACAGCCATATGAGGGCAAGTTTTCCTTGTCAAAAGGTCTCTTTTTCTGGAGATGCCCTAATCTTTGTCTCATCTTTACCTCGAGGCAGCTAGGTAGCACAGTGGCTAGAGCACTGGGCTTGGAGTCAGGAAGCCCCTCAGTTCAAATTTAATCAGAGACCCTTATGAGCTGTGTGACTCTGGGTGAGTCATTTAACTTGTTTGCCTCAGTTTTCTCAACTATAAAATGGGGATAATAATAGTACCTACTTGTAGTATTCAGATATGATCTTTTTAAAGCACTTAGCACAGTTCCCGGCATATAACAGGAACAATACTTAATATTCCTTCCTTTCTCCCTTTCTTCTCTTCCTTTCTTTCTTCTTTCTTCCTTCCTCCCTTTCTTTTTTCCTTCCTCTGTCCCTTCTCCCTCCCTCCCCCATTGTTTTTTCTTTCCTCCCTCTCCTTTCCTCTCCCTTCTTTTTTCCCTTCCTTCCTCCCTCTCTCCCTTCTTTCCCTTCTCCCTTCCCTCTTTGTTTTCTTTCTCCCTTCCTTCCTGTGTCTCCTCAGGTAGTAGTGGTGAATGGCTGTGCCTCCCTCTTCTCTGCCTTGGCTACAGTCCTGTGTAATCCAGGGGGTGAGTGAGCTTTTCTGAGTTACAGGGTGCTGGGATCTGGGGTGTGATGTGATCAGGAATAACTGATAATACCTCAGGCACCAGGCTTAAAGAGTCACTTTCACATCAAGAATAAAAGCATCACTTTTCCTTTTTTTCTAACGCCTTCTTGGGCCATAAGATCATAGGTTAAGATTTGGAAGGAAACTGAGTGAGTATCTAATTCAAGAATTCTTAATCTAGTGTTCATAGATAGCCACCACTTCTCACCAAGAGGTCTGTAGACAGATTTTAGAGGGTCCATGAAGACAGATTTTAGAAGGACCATGAAGACAGATTTTAGAGGGTCCATGAAGACAGATTTTAGAAGGACCATGAAGACAGATTTTAGAGGGTCCATGAAGACAGATTTTAGAAGGACCATGAAGACAGATTTTAGAAGGATCATGAAGACAGATTTCAGAGAGTCCACGAACTTGGATAGAAAATAAATTACATCTTTATTTTCATTCCTCTCTAACTGAAAATTAGCACTTGTTTCAATTATGAACATAAACAATATTATTTTGAGTGATTATGAATGGGCTTTACCATACTGTCAAAAGGATTCATGGTACAATAAAATTAAAAAAAAAACAAAAAATAAACAAAAAAATACAAAACCTTATTTAGGTGAACCTTGTTGATTTTTAGAGAAGGAAACTGAGATCCACAGTAACTTGCCCAAGGTCATACAGGTAGTAGATAAAAGAGCTGGAATATATATTCTTTATTAAAGCTTTTTATTTGCAAAACATATGCATAGGTAATTTCTCAACATTGACCCTTGCAAAGCTTTCTATTACAAATGTTTCCCTCCTACCCCTCCTTCCCTCCCCTAGATGGCAGGAAGTCTAATACATGTTAATTATGTTAAAATATTTGACAGATCGACTATTTGTATATACATATTTACAGTTATTTTACTGTACAGGAAAAAAAAAACCTGAGAAGGAAAACATAATGTAAGCAAACATCAATAGAGTGTATGAAAATGCTATGTTGTGGTCCAGACTCAGATCCCACAGGCCTCTCCCTGGGTATATATGGCTTTCTTCCTCACTGAACAACTGGAACTGATTTGAAACCTCTCATTATTGAAGAGAACCATGTCCTTCAAAATTGATCATCATATAGTCTTATTGTTGCTGTGTACAATGATCTCCTGGTTCTGCTGATTTCACTCAGCATCAGTTCATGTAGGTCTCTCCAGGCCTCTTTGAAATCATCTTGTTGGTCGTTTCTTACAGAACAATAATATTCCATAACATTCATATACCATAATTTATTCAGCCATTCTCTAATTGATGGGCATCCATTCGGTTTCCAGTTTCTAGCCACTACAAAAAGGGCTGCCACAAACATTTTTGCACATGTGGGTCCCTTTCCTTCCTTTAAGATCTCTTTGGGATATAAGCCCAATAGAAACACTGCTGGGTCAAAGGGTATGCACAGTTTGATAACTTTTTGAGCATAGTTCCAAATTGCTCTCCAGAATGGTTGAATCTGTTCACAGTTCCACCAACAATGTATCAGTGTCCCAGTTTTCCCACATCCTCTCCAACATTCATCATGATCTTTTCCTGTCATCTTAGCCAATCTGACAGTTGTGTAGTGGTACCTCAGAGTTGTCTTAATTTGCATTTCTCTGATCAATAGTGATTTGGAGCACCTTTTCATATGACTAGAAATAGTTTTAATTTCATCATCTGAAAATTGTCTGGGAAGAACCAACTATTAAAGATTGGTGATCTGAGAGGGACCCCAATGTTTGTAGGGACCTTAGAGGAGATCATTGATGATAATCATGCTGTTGTGTTGACTTTCATGGGATCAGAGCTTTCTGTCATTTATAAACAGGGATCTTCTAGAACCAGGATGTTCTTTTCTTCACCATACGGTTCATTCTGTAGTAAGCATTCTGATGGATTTCACAGAACCCTTCATTGTGGTGATAAAAGTGGGGTGGCCCTACAGGAGGCGTATACTAATATTGGTGGATTGGATAATCAGATTTAAGAAATGAAGGCATCTGTGGAGCTTTTCCTCACTCATCTTGAGTATTAGGAAGAGATAGGGTTTAAACCATCTGAAAAAGCCATTCCATGTGGTCTGTCTGGCCCAAGTAAACCCTTGTGAGTCAAAGCTAAAGCAAACCAGACTGAGCAACCTTCCTCAACATTATTGGTTCTCAGCTTATTCAGAAGTACTTAGGAGATGGACCCAAATTTGCTTGAGAATTTTTCTGAGTGAGAGAGGGACATAAAATATGGACCACAACATAATATTTTCATGATCTCTATCGATGTTTGCTTGCATGGGGTTTCCTTTCTCAAATTTTTTTTTCTTGTAGATAAGATTTTTCTTGCATAGCAAGATAAGTATGGAAATATGTATACATATATTTGACTTGGCAAGTATTTTAATATAATTAACATGTAATGGACTTCCTGTCATCTAGAGGAAGAGAGGGGACTAGGGGGGAAAAATTGGTAACAGAAAGCTTTGTAAGGGTCAATGTTGAAGAACTACCCATACATATGTTTTGCAAATAAAAAGCTTTAATAAAAAAAAGAGAGAGAGAATTTTTCTGAGTAACTGAGGAACATACTCCATCAATTGACTTCATTGATAAATTTCACACTATTGGGACTGAAAGGTACCATTCAAATTCAGATGGAGAAAGTGAACAATGATAAAATTGTCAAATCAGTTGAATGGTTTTGCCTCTAGGGGAGATGTGAAAACGATTATAGCCACAGACTGAATGGAAACTTTGGATCCAACACTAATCAGACCCGGATGTCTTAATAGGAGATCCAAGTTCTGTCTGCCAGATGAAAAGACCAAGAAATGCATCTTTTGGATTCATACAAGCACAATGACTTTGGCAGATGATATAATTGTAGATGATTTTTTTTCTGGCTAAAGATGTCTCTGGAGCAGACATCAAGGCAATTTGTACAGAAACTGGTCTGTTGGCTCTAAGAGAATGTAGAATGAAAGTAACAAATGAAGACAAAAAAAATCTAAAGAAAATATACTTTATAAGAAACAAGACACTGCAGAGGGATTATCTCTAAATGAGATTTAAATATATAATACTAAATTTATGTATTACGCGATTATCTATAATTGTGATACATAATCATGAAGTAAATGAATTGTTGATCAATTTGCATATATTATTCAGATATACCCATTGTGGGATAACCATTGTGCTCTTCTTTTGTTCATTGTATTATAATGTATTCCACAGTTAAAAAAATTCTCTTTCAGAAGGAAAAAAAAGGTTAATGACAACATTTTGATGAAACCCTGTATTTCAGATCAAATTCCCCTGAGCCAGGATTACCTTTATAGAACCATGAGTTTAGAGCTGGTCAGGATTTTAGAGGTTATTAAGTTTAACTCTATCATTCCATTTCCCCATTTTAAGCATATTAATTTTTCATTAAATTTTTTCTTTCTCCTCTCTACTCTTCTGGTTAAAAAAAATCAAAATCCTTGTAACAAATATTCATAGTCAAGCAAACCTCTTCATTTTACAGATATCAAATCTCAACTCTTCAGTTTCTCTCACCCCCAACTCTTCAGTCTCTCTCACCCCCAATACCCAGTCTGTTGCCAAGGCTTGTCACATAAGATGGAACTTGAGTATAGACACTCTGACTACATCATACCATACTGCTTCCTAGGACCTCCAAGTTCTCAATGTTGGAGTTGGAATGTTGGGAGATGTAAAAATCTTCTAGAGCTCCCCCCAAAAACTCTTATTAAATGTATCTAAAAGGCAGAGATGGTGGGAAAGTAGAGATGGGTGAGGGAGTAGAAAGTAGGGATGGGTGAGAGAGTAGAAAGTAGGGATGGGTGAGAGAGTTGAAAGTAGGAATGGTAGAGAGCTGAGAAGGATGGTAGGAGAGAATCTCATTAGAATGACATCCTCTTCTATTCTTTGCTTTCAGAGGCCTTTCTGATCTCCAGCCCTTATTATGGGGCCATCATGCAACATGTATATCTCTATGGGAATGTTCGACTGGTTTATGCTCATCTGGATAGCAAGGTAAGAGATTCCAGGACTCCCAGATGGGATCTGAGCTTAATGGTTGGACCCCAAGGAGAAAAGGACATTTTCTGAGTTTTGAATGTGCACCAAGGTGGAGAAGACAATGCATCTGAAGTAGCCAGGACTAGAGGTGAAAGGGAAGAGAAATCACTTATCACCTTCCATATAGCTCAGGACTAATCTCAGGTTGGGATTCTCGGTGGACCTCAAGCGCTAAACTGGAGAAAAACTGGAATGCTACGGTCTTGTCTTCAAGAACTATAGTCTAAGGCCAAGGTGGGGAGGGTGAGATACACACTTGTGTGAATATCTGACACAGACATGCATGTGAAAGGCAGTTCCTCTACTCAATCAATAAGCATTTACTAAGTACTTCCTATTTGCCAACTGTTATGCTAGACACTGGAGTTACAAAGACAAAAATGAAACATTGTTTGCTTCCAAGGAACTTCTATTTTATCAGGTGACAACATGGACATAATGTAACATAAAAAACACCTAGTATAATGCCAACGATGTGTCAGGCACTTTACAAATAATCTCTCATTTGATTCTCATTGGATCCCATCCAACCAGGGAGGTAGGTGCTATTATGATTCCTGTCTTTACAGATTAAGAAACTGAAGCAGAGAGACATTGTGTCATATGTATTTAGAAAGTATAGACAAAATCTATATAAAGGATTTTTTGCAGGTTGCCACTAGCAACTGTGAGACTTGGGAAAAGCCTCCAGAGCAATGGTACCTAGCTGAGCACTCTTGAGCCTAGGGATTCTAAGAGATAGGGGTAAGGAAGGAAGGGCTGGCTGTCTTTTGAAATATAGATTCCACCTACTTGTAGTAGGTTGGAGATGAAGGATTTGGGGAGGAGTAAACAAGGGAACTGTCTAATAGCTGATTCTAACAACCACCCTCCCAAGTTGGAAAGAGAAGAATGCATTCTGAGGGAATAGCCAATTAATTAAAAGGCAAGCAGACAAAAAAATGGAAGCTGTGCATGAAAGAGCAATGAGAAATCCAATTTGACTCAACTGTATATAAGGAATAGGAAGGACATCAATGTGTTAGGAGATTGGGGTCAGGTTATGAAGGTTTTAACTGCCAAAGAAAGATTATTTGTAATCCTAGAAGTGATAGGGAGTCATAGAAGTATAGGAAGGAAGGGTGGGGAAGGATTTAAGAGTTCAGGGTCTTGTCGGTCAATGGGATTGAGCACAAATAATGTGAAAGATCTTTCCAGGTCACTGGGATGGACAGCAGCCCCTTCCAACTTACGGTCAGGAAGCTGGAGATAGCCCTTCAGGGAGCTAAGTCTGAGGTATGTGTATCTCAGCCCAAAATCAGTGGACGGAAATTGATAACTACAATTGGCAAGGCCGATTCCTTCCCAGGCTTTGGATGGAGCCTGTGGGTTCATTTGGGATATGGGGGGCATATCAAGAAATAGATGGCTCTTCTGAGTGGGAAATGACCATGTAAGGATTCATCTTCTCCAACAAATTGTTTAATGATTTTGAGCAAGTTTTCTCCCTCCCCAGGGGAGTTTCCTTACCTGTAATATGGAGGTATTTGGTCTTCAGTGATGAGAGCATCTAGCATTGATTTAACATTTTAAGATTTGCAAAGCACATCATATATGTTATCTTATTGATTCTCATGACAACCCTGAGAGAGAGATGCGATCTTTATTATACAGATGAGGAAACTGAGGTAGAGAGAATGAGGACTACAAGTTTAAGGGAGTTTCTGAGACAGGATTTTTAGATTCAAGACCCATGCAATCTATTGCACTTCTGGCCATCTCTGATTTCTGATGGTCTTTCCAGTTTATATAATTTAGTGACACTGTTCTGAGTTGTGATTCTTGCTATGGGGGTGGTGGTGGTGGTGGACAGAGTTAGGGGGTCCTAGATGGAATTGTTAGTTGTTTCCTGCTCCATTCACTCCATCTACATGCTCATGTTGTTTCAGGGAATTAATGTCAGAGCTCTCATTCTCATCAACCCCCATAACCCTCTGGGGGACATCTACTCTCAGGAACAGCTGCAGGAGTACTTGGAGTTTGCAAAGAGGTGTGGTCTTGACCCTTCCTTCCTACTCCCCTTATACTTGGCTGAAAATAGGAACCCCTCAGGCGTTGGGCCTTATGTATGCATTGGTGGAAAGGGATAGAATCCCTTTCCTTCTGAAATAGGGATTCCATTTACATGTAGTAGGTTGGAGATGAGGGATTTGGGGAAGAGTAGAGAAGGGGGCTAATGGCTGATTCTACCCACCCACCCCAGTTGGAAAGAAAGCCACTCATTGAGAGATTGTTCTGTGGGTGTTGGAATTGACCATGAAGTTCCTGGTATTATTTCCTTCCTTCCTTTCCTTCCTTTCTTTCTCTTTCTCTTTCTCTTTCTCTTTCTCTTTCTCTTTCTCTTTCT